>PVKA01050582.1:0-12639 GCA_004027165.1 Ctenomys sociabilis | reverse complement strand
TTTTTTTTTTTTTTTTTTTTTTTTTTTTGTCTCTTTTTTTTCCATTTATTTTTATTTTATTGAAATACAAATGTCAATCAGACAGTTTCAAAACACCTTAACCATACAGAGTCGATGAATTAATACATTGCAAACTGTTTTCATAACGTTTTGTTATTGTACAAGGTGCATACATGAAATTATATTTACAGGTTTTTTATAGCTGAATTATATCAAAGATTCAATAATTATTTACCTAGTGGATGACCATAGACTAAAAGCCGACATAATATCCTGTCCAACCACCATTAGTGCAGATCTTGCCTCTCATAGAATTATGTAGAAGCACATCGTTATCTATCCCAACTGTACTGTCTATACACACACATTCTGATTTTTTCTTTCTACAAACCTTCCTTTGTCTACACCTGTCAAAAGTGGGCACTCCATTGACATTCAACTACCTTAGGTTCTTGAACTCGACACCACAATCCAACACAGTCCAGCATTCTGCAACCATAGGGAGTTATTCAATGAAATTGTCGACCATATCCATTTACAGCTCAGCTTAATATTATGGGCTCACGATGTATACTTCATTTTTATACCTTTATACGGAGAGAAATCTGGTCAAGCATTGGCGATGACTCATCCACATGGATGACACAGACAAAGGAACCACAGAATAATGTACAGGACCACAAGATAAACCCTGAGAAGACTTCAATGACCACATAGGAAATATAAAGTTCATGTGTTGGTATATAAGTTTTGATCTACCTAGGTCTTAACCATCCAGCAGAAAAGTATAAAAAATTTCTGGGATCTTATCTATTATATGTCTCAGTGTGTTTCTACTTGGGTTGAGATTATTTGGTGTTCTGTATGCTTTGGTGACCTGAATGTTGGATTGTTTCCTGATATTTGGGAAGTTTTGTGCAATTATTTCTCCCCAAATTCTTTTTATGCCTTTTGTATTAACTCCTTCATTCTCATTGATAACAATTATTCTCACATTGTTCATTCTGGCGTCATCCTGCAGGTGATGGATTATTTTTTCCTGCATTATCGTTGGTTTTAAGAGATCCTTTCTCACCTTTTCACTATCTGCTCTGGCATCTTCAAGATCTGAAAGTCTGTCTTCGCTTTCACTCAGACGGTTTGGTCGACTCGTGATTGATATTTTTAGTTCTTCTATATCTCTTTGACTGTGTTTCATGTGTTCTATTTCTCCTCTGTATTGCTCATTCAAGCAATCCATCATATTTCTGATCTCAATTTTTTTATCCATGTCTTCTTTAGAGGTAGTTATGAATTCTTTTTCTACTGTGTTTCTTCCAAGTTGGGTTTGATCTGTATAATTCTGGACTTGTTTCTGTATTTCAGATGCTATGACTTCAAAAAATTCATTTTTGATTTCAGAACTTATTTCTGCTTTGAGTTCCTCATGATCTTTCTGCTGTTGTTTCTTTGCTTCAGATGCTGTTATTTCATACATATCAGCTGGAATAGTGCTCTCTGCACTTGTTCTGGGAGAGCATAGTATTCCCATCCAATGTTTCTGGAATTCATTCTTTATTTCACATACTATGTATTGAGATATTTCTTTTATAATTTGGGGAATTACTTCTCGTTTTTCTTTTCCTCTATTGCTTTCTGATGCTGTTCCTTTGGTGCTGTATCTGTTAGTTGATTCAGTGCAGCTGAGCTAGTGTCTTCTGCCCTTCCTAATGGACTCAAGTTCTGGGATTATATTTTTCCCCTTCTCTTTGTCATTTTGTATAGCACTGACCTTTAACCTTTGCTGTAGAGCTTTGGTGCAGGTATAACCTTAGCTTCTTATGAAATTCAGGTGCCAGTCTATTAAGTTTGAGATTTTCCAGGTATGCCTATCCTGCATGTGGCTGTTGTGTTCAGTTCCTTTTTTTCTGCAGCTCCTTTGGTTCCCCTCTTTTGGTTCCCTCTTCATGGGAGCACGAACCAAACTAGGATGTAGAGCAAGTAATGAAACTTCCCAGTCTTAACTGGCTTTGGGGCGAGGATCCAGAAACTTACCAGTGTCAGCCCTCCTGTGTCAGGCAGGTCATTCCCCAGGTGGACGGGCCTGGGCTTCGCTGGGTCTTCTGGGCTCATAAAAGGATAGTGGGTGATCTTATTCACTAAGTAGTCTGTACTGGGTCGGTCAGCCTGTGCTGGATCAGGATCTACAGGCTGTAACCCAAGAAGGGTGGGAAAGTTCCCTCTGGTACACCGGGCCTGGAGCCCTCACTCACACACCAGGCCGTGATGGGTTTCCAGTCATGGTGTCGGGTGGGGGATTGCTGAGAAATGTCCCTCTGGTTCGTCAGGCTTGGAGTTCTCACTCCAGGAGGACCTGCACTGGGTCTGGGGCTGTGGGGTGGGACCGGTAATCACCTGGAAATGTTTCTCTGGCATGGTGCACCTGGAGCTCTCACCAGGCCATGGTGGGTGAGGGAGGCAGAGAATCCCTGGGAAATGTCTCTTGGGTATGGTGGGCCTGGAGTTCTGCACTCACTGAACTTTGACGCCCAGATAATTGGGGAAATTCCCACTCGTTCAGTGGGCTTTAGGGCAGGGGATCTGGGGAGTTGCTGGTGAGTGGGTCTTGAGGTTTCAGGCCAGTAACTGGCTTGGTGGGCTTGGGGGCAGGGATCCGTGGTAAGTAGCCAATGCCTCTGCCTCACACTCACCACATTCTCACTGATCTGGGAAGCCTGGTGAGTCATGCAAATTCCTACTCGCTGGAAGAGCTTGGGTTGGGATCTAGAAGGCTGCTGGATTCAGCCGCTGTCTCAGGCCGGTCTCTGCCTGGGCAACATGGGCAGGGTCAAGTAGGCTGCTGGCATGGGTCTCACTGTCTCTGTAGGTGTCTGGGGCTGCGTGGGTGTAGGCGGGATTGAGGAGGATGGCGGAGTCGCCTGTGCTGTCTCTGGGGCTGCTTTTGTTTTATTGAAGTACAAATATCAATGAGACAGTTTTAACATACCTTGACAAGATGGATTTCATAAATTAATACATTTCAGACTGTTTTCATAATGTTTTGGTATCATAAAAGGTGTATACATGATATTTACTTACAGACATTATTATACCATATGTCTCTTATCAGTAAATTAAGATATTGTAGCTGTTTGCATATCTTGACTTTTATACCTGAATTACATCAAAGATTCAATAATTAATACTTTCTACCTTATTATTTTCCTAGCGGTTGTCGATAGTACTAGAAGCCGACATAATATCCTGTCTAACCACCATTAGTGCAAATCTTGCCCCTCATAGAATTATGTAGAAGCACAGCGTTATCAATCCCAACTGTACTGTCCATACACATACATTATAATCCTTCCATTCTATACCCCTTCCTTGCTCTACATCTGTCAGAGATGGGCACTCCATTATCATTCAACTAACTTAGGTGATTGAACTCAACAAGATAAAATCAACATTGTATTGGCAACAAAATAGACCTGAGGATCAATGGAATAGATTAGAAGATGCAAAGGCATCTACAATCACACGCAGCCATCTGATCTTCGACAAAGGGGCTAAACAAGCTAACTGGAAGAAAGATCGCTTCTTTAACAAATGATGCTGGACAACATGGCTTTCTACATGCCGAAAACTAAAACTTGACCCAGCTCTATCACCGTGCACTAAATCAAAGTCAAAATGGATTAACGATCTAAACATTAAAACAGAAACACTCGATCTCCTGGAAGAGAAAGTAGGAGGAACTCTTGAAGACATAGGAGTAGGTAAAGAGTTCATGAACAAACATATATTCACATGGGAATCACTTGAAAGAATTGACAACTGGGATCAACTCTTTTTAAGGGGCTTCTGCATGTCAAAAGAAATTGTCCACAGAGTAAAAAGACAACTGACAAATTTTGAAAACATTCTAAGTAATAAGCAATCAGACAGAGGTCTACTGGCTACAATATATAAAGAACTAAGATATAACAAGGCCCTCAGATTTAAAGAGCCAATTGAAAAATGGGCATCAGAAATGCATACACACTTCTTGCTTTATCTTCATGTTACCCATTTAACAGAAAGTTATAAACATAATGTATAAAAAGTAAAGCCATATTATTATACTGAGCTGTAAAAGGTTCAAATCAGCAACTTCACACATTGCCAGTTCTGCAGATAACACACTACTAATATGGACTATTGGACTATATTGGATTATTTTGCTGAATTCACATGCCTTCAATATTAGAATGGTACTGAAATATCCATCTCTGAAAAAACTAAACAAAAATATGGGCTATAAAGAAAGGACCATTTTGTAGTGAATATATATGTGTTCACAGAGAAAAACATGGGCTGAAAGGACTACCAACATTTTGGCCCTAGCCTTTCAATTTCGATGAAGACTCAGGACTTGGAGAACCTGTGCTGTGTCATCATGTGTAGGTGTCACTTCCTAGTCCTTGTCTTGGTCCAATAATCCAATATCTGTAAACCCAAAGTTATATTATTGGAATCCCATCATGTTGATTCTAATCTACCACTTTCAATGCAACTCATGGGCAAATTGAAGACATTAAACTATATTTTTAATCATTGGAGAGTCGAGAGTCTCTAAGTTCTTCCATGAAATTGGCTTCCTGAATAAAAGGAGTGTGACCCCGGGCCTCACCTGGTTTTTAGTCTGCAGGGGAGTGTCTTGAGGAGGATTGAGTGATAATTGTGGTAAATAGGTGACTACTGTGAGCTGAGTTATGTTGGTCGTCTATATTTACCTCTGCCATATGCAGAGAGGATATGCAGAGAGAGTAATCTGCATTATACTATTATGCCATTGAGATAACATCTAATGTTTTGGAGGGGTCTGATGCTTCAGATTTGTTGTAGTTTTTCAAGCCCCAGGAAGACATATCCTCGATCTCGAGGCTCGATCCCAGCTGACAATACAGAGCATTAGCACTTCCGTCCTGTCTCTGCACAGCACATATTAAAGAGCAGCAGGTACAGTTTACCAGGGAAACACGCATGCCACCTTCAAAGACTATAACCAGCGCCTCAGCTAGACCTATATACATTGCTTAAGGCCATTTGAAGGAAAAATAGAAGTCCTGCCCAGCTCTGTACAAAAATTTATGAGGACATAGAGTCAGGCTCCGTCAAAATGACCCAGTCACTCTTCTTTCAAGGAGAGCTGCTCAGGTGGTCATGTAGCAAGTTGTGTCACGAATCTTTGGTCAATGAGATTATGGGGCCACAGAGGAAAGTGAACAATGATTTAGAGTGTGCATAAGGAGTCACCTGGAGAGAAAACATTCTTTCAAGCTTTCTCGGAGAGCAAATTAGTCCGTCAGTGTTGGTGATTCATCCAGATGGCTGACACTGACAAAGGTTCTGAAGACTGCGGTACAGGATTTCAAGATAAATCCTAAGAGGATTTGGCTGACCTTGTTATATATAAAAGTTACATTTCTTATTATGTAGGTCTTGTGTTTCTTGATCTTGGCCATCCACCACAAAAGTATGTAAGCAAAATATAAAAAGTATACCATATTGATATGCTGAGCTGTAGAGGGCTCAAGTCAAATTCTGACACTGACAATCTTGAGGAAAAAACCACTACTATTATGGACTATGGGACTATGTTGCAATATTTTGCTGAATTAATTCACCTAGTATATTTAAATGACAATGGAATATCCTTCTCTAACAGAACTAAATAAAAAATTGAATACAAATGATCAATCATTTTGTATCTTTTTGTTCAAAATAGGATAGATATACACCTACATTCTCTTAATTCAAAGAGTAGAAAGATTTGTTCTAATGATATTTGAGGAGAGGATATCAGGTCTGTGTCTTGTTCAATGAGTGACCTGTAAGATAACAGTACACTATGTATTCATTATTGAAATTGTCTTACTAATCGGCTATGAAACTATCTCATTGCTATTTGTTTCTCAATAAAATTATTTAAAAAGAAAAATAGGATATACAGTTTCTTTCTCTTAGTTTAATGAGAAAAAATATTTGTACTAATTATATTTATTTATTTAGTTAGTTAGTTAGTTATCTATTTTTGCAGAACCAGGGATTGAACTCAGGCCCTTGCACTTGCCAGACAAGCGTTTATTCTCCTGAGCCATCTCCCTGGCCTGTAATAATAGTTTTTAGACAAGATATTGTTTGTGCATCTTGTACAATGAAGACAACTATATGCAATGTATTAATTATTGTAACTGTCCTACTAACCTGTTTTCTAACTGTTTCATTGGTATTTCTTTCTCAATGAAATTAAATAAAAAGTAAAATGTCATAATAAAATAAAAATAACAAAAAACAAACAAATCATAAATTTGAATTTTTTATACAAACTAGTTCCCCTGAGTTCTGTCTGGATAGCTCCCATACACTTCTAATTCTCAGGACAGATTAGTTCACCTGAGTTTCTTTCTGAAGACTTAGCACTTCTAAAGTAGATTCTTCTTGCTGAGTCCTTTTCCTGGTTCCACCAGCTGGTCCTCAGTGAAGAGTCTGTTTTCCAAGAGGCAGTGGCCTAGCCCCAGTATGGGCTCATTTTGAATGTTGTCATTCTTAATGATATCCATGGTTACACTTCATTTTAACATTTTACCTTCCCTAGTGTTTTCACATATTAATTATCTAGATAACTGATATCTTCAAAAATGACAGCAACTGAGTATCTCCCTAATCTACACTATTATGTCTATGAGTGTTACAGTAAGACTTCCCATACATTGTGCTCTATATGCATTAAATCCTTTCACTTTGATACTAAAAACTGAAACAAAGTACTAGCCCTACTTTTCAAAAGAAGGAAATTATATGTTTAATAACTCTTCAAATGTTACACAATTAGTACATACTGGATCTAGGAATTAGTTTACTCTAGTTTGTCTGAGACTTAGTGAGATTTAAAACCCAAAGTCTTGTAGCCTGAAAACGTCTAATTCCTGGGTAACATGGGATGGCTTGTTATTCAGCTAAGTGCTCAAAATAGTGTACTCGTGACATAAATTTCAGTTATTTGAAATACTTTAGTAACATTATGATTTTTTTTTTGCTTACATTGTGAATTTTGGCTTGCTCTTCCTTATTTAGATTTTGGTCATAATTCCTGGAACATAATAAATATGTACTATTTTTTAATATATTAGTTAAAATTTAACTCGAAATAAAAAATGATAAACTCTTAAAATATTACAAGGGTATTAAGTCATTTTAATATAATAATGCACTTTTTCACAATCAGATCTATCAAAACACAGAGTTAATTTCCATAACAGTTTATACTTGGGGCGTTTTACTATTTTGAAAGTGACTGGAAGAAACTAAATGCTACCTTTTTAGATTTTAAAATTAAATTCTTTAATTTAGTTGAATTGTTTTTGTTTTTGTTTTCTTTTTGTGGAAACAAGGATTAAACTCAGACCCTTGTGCTTACCAGGGAAGTGCTTATTCCACTGAGACATCTCCGTGGCCCCTCCTTTATTTTCCTATAATTTTATTATAAAACAAATAGCAATGAGAGAAGTTCAAATCAAATTTGAAGGGCAGATTCAATAATTAATACATGGCATATTTGTTTCTTAGCAGTTTTTTGTTGCAAAAGATGTAGACATGATATTCTACTTGCAAACACTATTAGAGCAGATCCTTCTATTCATTGAATTGAGAATGTACCTGTATATCTATCTTAACTATTTTAAATCTACAGATATAAAATGGTCTTTCAAATGGACACACCTTTTCCTGTCTCCTGACTTCATTTAAACACCCTTCCTTTAAAAAAGAAATCTACCTAAGAGACATCACAGCAGCCACCGGCATGTCATGACAAGAAGCACATATTCAGAAGAGCAGAATGACAAGCACTCCAAGCATGAAACTACTATTACAAATTGGAATCTTCAGTGCAGTTGCATTTCACTGATATAAGCATATATAGTTAGTCAGGGTGAGAATACTTCAAATTAACTGCTAGATTTGAAAATCTTCAGATGATTCTCAGGATCATTGCCTTATCCATCTTGTATATATAACTGTATTGCTTTGCCTCTATCGTGTTTCTTAGCTCTTCTCCTTGCTCTCTGTTCATTGTGTAGTCTTAAAGGACTTGCTTCCCTTCCAATTGTGTTATACCTTTCTATTTGCAATTCTTCTTTTGAATTTTTATACTAGGGCGACTATACGATATTTACACATGTATGTCTAGCTTATTTCACTTATGAGCATATGTTCAAGTGGCATCCATTGAAATATGAAGGCTTCAAGTTTATTATTCTTTATAGCTGAGTAATACTCCATTGTTTAAAAATACCACATATTTTTCAAACATTTCTCCAGTGATGGGCTTTTTGGTTGCTTCCAAGATTTGGCTGTTAAAAATTGTGCTTCTATAAAAACAGGAACACATATATCATTATGAGATGATGTTTTCAGTTCCTCTGGGAAAATTATCTCTTGGGAGACACCTGGCTTGAATGGGATTTCCAGTCCTGTTTTCTAAGGGAGTCTCCACACTGACTTCCATAATGGTTACAACAGTCTACATTCCCACCAACAGTGGAGAATGGTTCCTTTTTCCCCACAGCTTCTTCAACATTTATTGTTGGTTGATTTCTTTATGATAGCCATTCTTTCTGAGGTGAGATAATATCTCAGTGTGGTTTTAATTTGCATTTCACGGATGGATAGTGACGTGGAGCATTTTTTCTACATTTATTCACTTCTTTAAATTCATCGGATTCTCAATTGTCGATTGGGTTCATTAAATATTGGGGCCTTAATGTGTTTTAGCTTTTAACAAATTCTAGAGATAAACCTTCCTTTGAATAGTTATTTGTGAAGATTTTTTCCAAATTTTTGAGTTGTATTTTCATTTCGTTTGTAATGTTTTTCATGTGCAAAAACGTTTCAATAGGAGGACGTTCCAGTCGTTAATTCATTTAAGTGTTACCCATGCTATTTCATTTTTGCTCATGAACTCTTCGATTATCGCCAATTCTTGAAGAGTTCCTCCTTGCTTCTCCCCTAGGAGATTTAGTGTTTCTGTTTAAATGTTTACATCTTTAATCCATTTTGTCTTTAGCTTAGGGCATGTTGATATACCTGGTTCAAGTTTTAGTTTTAGGCATTTGGAGAGCCAGGTTTTCCAGCACCATTTCTTAAAGAGGTTATCTTTCTTCCACTGAGTATTTTTGGCCCCTTTGTCAAAGATAAGGTAGCTCAGTGTGTTCACAGAGGATTCAGTATTCTGACGTATTCCACCAATCCTCAGGTCCATTTCTTTGACAATAACATGCTGATTTTATCACAGTAGATTTTCCCTGTTTAGAATTATGTTCGCAGTCGGGTTTTCATAAATTGCTTTTATCAGATTGAAGGACAGGCCTTCTATTCCAATTTTCTGTAGGACTTTGAACATGAATAAGTGTTAGACTTACTCTAAAGCATTTTCTGCATCAGTTGAGAGGATCATGTGGTTTTTAACTATCACTCTATTGATATACTGTATTGTGTTTATAGATTTTTGAATACTGAACCATTCTTGCATCCCCAGGATGAATCCTACCTGGTTATGGTGTATGATCTTCTTGAGGATGTGCTGTATTATATTTGCAAGATTCATTTGATGATTTTTGCATCTATGTTCATGAGGGAAATTGGGCTGTAGTTCACATTTTTAGTTGTGTCTTTCCCTGATTTTTTATGATGACAATACTTTTCTCCAGGAATTGCACTGGGTGGATTGCTTCCTTTTTTATTTCAGTGAAGATTTTGAGGAGAATAGGTCATATATCTTCCATAATTTCTTGTAGAATTCAGCTTTGAATCCATCAGGACCTGGACTTTTCTTTGTCGGTATGTATTTATATTATATTTCGTATTTCAATGGTTATTACTGGGCTATTGAGAATGGTTATATCTTGTTGATTCAGCTTTTGTTAGTTGTAGCTTTTTAGGAATCTGACCATTTTTTTTTTTCTGTGTCTTCTATTTTGTAAGAGTAAATATTCTCAAAGTAGCTATTGAAAATTTCCTGAATTTCCACTTGGTCTGTGTTGATCTCACCCTTTTCATTCCTTATTTCTTGTATTTGAATTTTTTTCTTTCCTCTTTTTGATGAGGTTAGCTAGGGGTTTATCGATTTTATTTTATCTTTCACAGAACCAGCTTCTTGATTCGTTAGTTCTATGTACTGTTTTCTTCATCTCAACTCAGTTCATTTCTGCTGTAATTTTTATGACTTCTTTTCTTTGGGCTCTGGGATTGCTGTACATTTTCTAGTTGTGGGAGGTGCCACATTATTGTGTTTATCTGTTCCCATTCTGTTTTCCTAATGTGTGAGTTCATATCTATAAATTTCCCTCTGATAAACTCTTTCCTTGTATCCCAAAAATTCCTAAAAGTTGTACTTGAATTTTCATTGAATTGTAAATATTTTTGAATTTCATGTTTAATTTCATCTGTGATCTATTGGTTGCTGTGTATGGAGTTGCTTAATATCCATGTATTTAGGGTTTTTTCCTGGTTTCTTTTGCCATTTATTTCCAATTTCATTGCACTCAATAGTTCAGATACTATAAATGAGATAATCTCTGTTGCATGTGGTCTATTTTTGGAAATGACCCATGTTCAGCTGAAAAAATATATATTAATTTGTGTTTAGGTGAGACACACTGTTCATGTTTACTAAGTCCATTTCTTTCAAGCGCTTGTTCAATTCTGCTTCTTCTTTGCTATTTTTTTTGGTCTGGTTGACCTATCCATTTGGGCTAAAGAAGTATTAAGTTCTCCTGTTAAGACTGTGGCATTGGACATTAGATTTTTCAAATCCACTGAAATTTGTTTTACATAGTTGTTGCTCTGGTGTTTGGTGCATACATATTTTTGAATGTTACCTCTTCCTCTTGAGTTTTTCACCTAACCAGTACATAGTGGCCTTCTTTATTTCACTTGATCATTCTTGGTTTGAAGTTCAGACTGTCGGAGAAGAGGATTGCTACCCATCCTTTTCTCTGCTGTGCTTGGGCATGTAGCATTGTTTTCTATCCTTTGTCTTTCAGCATATGTATGTCTTTCTGAGTTAAGTGTGTTTTTTTGTATACAGCATATTGTTGGATTTCGTTACCTAATCTACTGTGCCAGTCTATTTCTCTTAATTGGTGAATTGAGTCCATTTTCACTGATGGTTACAATTGGGATGTGTCGACTTAAACTTTCTATGATATTGACTTGCTGTTGTTTACTCGTTTTTGTCCTGTGTTTGTTTGCCCTATTTAGTAGATTCCTTCTGTTCTTATTTGTGGAGTTCTGATCATTTTGTTCCTGCTCTAGAACATCTTTTTGTAGCCTGTGTAGGGATGGCTTTGTCATCATGATATTCTTTAGTTGTTCTTTGTCATGGAAGTATTTCACTTCTCCATCAAACTTGAAAGAGAGTTTGCAGGTCATCGTTGTCTGGGCTGGAATTGGTTTTCATAGAGGAATTGAAGTATTCTGCTCCATGCTCTTCTTGCCTTCGTAATTTGTGCAGAGAAGAGAGCTGTAATTCTGACGGGTTTTCCTTTGAAAGTAACCTGCTTCTTTTCTCTGTCAGGTTTCAGTACATTGTCCTTGTGATGGATTTCTGCAATCTTGACTATTATATGTCTCGGTGTGTTTCTAATTGGGTATAGGTTACTTGGCATTCTGTGTGCTTCAGTTACCTAGATGTCAGATTGTTTCCTCGTATTTGGGAAGGTTTCAGCTATTACTTCTGCCCATATTTTTTTTAAATTCCATTTGCATTAACTCCTTCTTTCTCATTGATTCCTTTTTTCCATTTATTTTTATTTTATTGAAATACAAATGTCAATCAGACACTTTCAAAACACCTTAACCATACAGAGTCGATGAATTAATACATTGCAAACTGTTTTCATAACGTTTTGGTATTGTACAAGGTGCATACATGGTATAATATTTACAGTTTTTCTTATAGCTGAATTATATCAAAGATTCAATAATTATTTACCTAGTGGATGACCATAGCACTAAAAGCCGACATAATATCCTATCCAACCACCATTAGTGCAGATCTTGCCTATCATAGAATTATGTAGAAGCACAGCATTATCAATCCCAACTGTACTGTCTATACACACACATCATGATTTTTCTTTCTACAACCCTTCCTTTGTCTACAACTGTCAAAAGTGGGCACTCCATTGACATTCAACTACCTGAGGTTCTTGAACTCGACACCACAATCCAACACAGTCCAGCATTCTGCAACCATAGGGAGTTATTCAAAGAAATTGTCGACCATATCCATTTACAGCTCAGCTTAATATTATGGGCTCACGATGTATACTTCATTTATATACTTTTATACTTTTCTGCTGGATGGTTAAGCCCTAGGTAAATCAAAACTTATATACCAACACATGAACTTCATATTTCCTATGTGGTCATTGAAGTCTTCTCAGGGATTATCTTGTAGTCCTGTACATTATTCTGTAGTTCCTTTGTCTGTGTCATCCATGTGGATGAGTCACGGCCAATGCTTGACCAGATTGCTCTCTGTGAGAGCCTGAGAGAAAGTTTTCTCTTCATGTGACTCTCCCCAGGCACACTATAGAACTTCAATCTCTTTCC
>PVKA01050581.1:0-12639 GCA_004027165.1 Ctenomys sociabilis | reverse complement strand
ATCTTTGATATAATTCAGCTATAAAAAAACCTGTAAATATAATTTCATGTATGCACCTTGTACAGTACCAAAACGTTATGAAAACAGTTTGCAATGTATTAATTCATCGACTCTGTATGGTTAAGGTGTCTTGAAACTGTCTGATTGACATTTGTATTTTAATAAAATAAAAATAAATGGAAAAAAATAAAAAATAAAAGAAAAAAAATATGTACTGCTTTGAATGTCATATCAATTACTGCTATACTGTCTCTCAAGTAAATATTTGTTTAAATAAAAAGGGGTAATAAATGAAACAAGAAACAAGATAAAAATTTCATAGGATTGTCCTCTTACAACACTGTATTTTTATATTTTCATGTATTTTATGCACAGATCAGACTTGTAGTGATCCTTCCTGTTTTTCAGCCTCCAAAGCACTGGGATTACAGATGTGACCACCATGTCCAGTCTCAATTGCCATTTTAGTGTGCCCCCTGGAGCAGGGCTGGCACAGAATGCCAGGGATTGAACCCCTGGCCCTTGCATTTGCCTAAGCAGGCACTTTAGTTCACTGAGCTATCTGGCTGGCCCAACAATCTTACTTTAAAAAATTATATTATATTAACAATTACATTAATAATTTTATATTAAAACCCCAACATGTGATCAGCATCTTCACTAGGGCCAGTAGCACATAAGCATAGTGGTTGAGGTTGGCAAACTGAAATTTTGTATTTAAAGTTTTGTTGCTGAGAGATAAGTTGTAGAAGGAAGGCCATAGGGCTTATCTGGAAAAGCCACCTAAAGCAAAGGAAAACCCAGAGGCTCTGGCCAGCAAGGGTGGACAGGCTCTGAGTTCAGAGATGAGCTGAAAAAAACAAAAACAAAAACAAAAGACCCAACAGAGATGAGCTGAGAAGTGCAGTTCAAACAGAAAAGCCAGGAACTGAGGCTGAGGGCAACAGATGTGGGCAGAAACCTCGGCAACCAACATGGCGCTCGGGTTGCAGGCAGCCGGGCTCCAGCGGGCCGCAGCAGGGGAGGGGGCAGCAGAAAAAGACTTGCGACAGTGCTTCTAGCGAGTACAGAAAATAAAGAGTGAAGATGAAAAGCATTAGGAAGGCCCGCCTGGTTCTGGTGACCTGTTGCCAACATTGTATAGGTGCTGGGCCTCAACTGCAGCCAGGCCGGTGAGCTCCCTTTGACTGGCTTGTGAGTATCATGGATGCGCTCAGGTTAGAGAGTGGGCCTGAGTGTGTCCCGAGCTTCTCCTAGTGGGTGCTGCTGCTCAGCTTGACTCTCATTTCCCATTACGGCTTTGCTCTGACTCACTGATGGCCCGCCACATGTCATTAGGCTGCTCAGCTGCTGCTTTCATTTCTCCCAAAGGTATACAGAGATTTGTGTCTTGGCATTGACAGTTTTTTTTTTTCCCTCCCGAGAGCTAGAGGAAGTGGCCTTTTCAGTTTTGTTTGTTGGGCCAAATACCTATGGTGTTTTACAGTTTCATTTTTCCTTTTTCACAGGTCTTTGATCCCGATGATCTTTACTCGGGGGTCAATTTCTCCAAGGTTCTCACTACTCTTTTAGCTGTCAACAAAGCAACAGAAGGTAAGCAGAGTTTGGGATTTATGAGTTCTGGGTGACATTTTGGGATCCATGTGTTTCTAATTATCCTGGAAGCCACTTATGGCCAGGATTATTGGATTGAAACAAATTTCACTCTTCCCTCCAAAGAAACCCTAACACATGTCAAATTTTTTCACCTTTTGTGAGTTAAGTATACTCATAAACATAATCATCACAGAGTTGTTCTAATGCCTTCAGTGTAAAAATAAGAACCAGAAAATTATTTTGTTCAAAACTATTGAATAGCCAGCTAAATATAGCAAGACAGAAAATAAAAAGGAAAAGACTAGTTCCTTCTTTTTTTATCAAGTTTACAAAATAAAAGCATCACTTCCCCTTCCCCAGCAGAGACCTATATTTCTCATTGTTTTTCATATATGTTTGTCTCTGTAAAGGGACCCCCTTTTTCAAGCACTCACTCTGAAACTTCAAGTTCATAGTGAGTGAAAAGAGTATATTTTACTTAAATGTGTAACACCCACGACAGTGGCTGTTATTGAATATAGATCCCAGGAATTAAGAAGCAAACAATGATAAATTTCACATGGGACTTTACAACTTCAGCATTTTCCCTACATTGGTAGTGATAATTAGTGTTCAAATGCTTTGAGCCTTTTCCCTGGGTCAAGGCTGGCCCAAGACTCTTAGGTTGTCTTATTCACTATCTGCAACACGTCTGGGTGTAGTAGGTATTACTAGTAGTGATATTTCTTCCATAGCCTAGATAAGGAAAGTCTGCATTTGCCAAACTAGAAAGGAAGTGGCCGAACTGGGATCCAAACCCATGTGTAACTGCACAGCCCTTAGGGCCACACATGATTCTTCTTGCTGCAGAGGATGGAGAGCCAAGAGGCTGTGTGCCCAACACTGCCAGGTGCTACAAAGCAGTAGAAGGTATGGTTCCTGCCCTTGAGAAAATTGCCATCTGGTTAGGCAGACTCAATTTACCCATGTGAGACAATCAGAGAAGAGTAGACACTACAGTCAAGTGCCAAATAGGATAGAGCGTCTAGGAAGCTATCAAGTGATTACAGTTTTCATCAAAAGAGCTGTATATAATAACAAGACATGTAAAAATAATTCTTCAAAATTGTTCTTTTGCTGTTTGGAAAAAAAATTCTCTTGAGCTATTGTAAAGCTACAGCAGAAAGTATAGCTAATTCAAGTAACTATATTTAACACACATGACAACTATCCAGTTCTGGGTAGGGAGGATCGTATAATTCTAACATTATGCCACACAAATTATATGTTCTTTTGCCAAACTCTCCTAGCAAGTTTTACAGTCGTCTTCCCTTGCCACAGATATTTATAAAAATAAAGGAGGTGAAAGTTAAAACCCACGGCATCAAGGAAATTACTTGGATACTGAGCATGTCGCCTAGGGAATGTTTGGGCTTTAGACTTTTGCAGTTTATATCTTTTTAAAAATAAATGGAGAAGAAAAGAACCCTCATTTGAATTTGTCAAGAAGCCAGCTCCTCACTTTAGTACACGCTCAGCATACTGAAAACATCCAGCTCAGCTCTGGCCTGATCAAATTTCACAAGGTTTCAAGGAAGCAAAGATTCCTGAGTTTGATTTTCAAAAACAAATTATTTTCGTATCATGATTGCATCTTCCCAGACACACGTGTTCTCTGTCATGCTTGCCTCTCTACCCCCTGTCTCCCATTGGGGAGATCTTTACATTATATATGCTATATATATTGTTCTATGCAAGAAAAGGGCTGCTGGGTTGTGGGCCAAAAACAAAGAGAGTAATTTGAAGTATTTCAAAGTAATAAGAGCCACACACAGCTGTTTGAAACCCAATATAGTTCTGCCTTGGCTAACAGGGCATCCTGTTGGAACTGGTTGAGGATGGAAGGGTTGGAGGGCAAAAGACTAAAAAAAAAAAATGTAGTTCTGTCACTGCTTTTCATTCTACTGGAAATCTGTGGCCAGTAAGGTTAAGAACACATTGCCCACTCACAAGAGAGGAAGGAGGAAATGAAATACAGTTGGCATGTTCATAACGATAACAGAATTACACTTAGAGTGCCTTTGATAATGTCCCATGAAAGATAATGGTGCATTGTAGGTGGCATTTTGACACGAGTGGTTTCTTTATCATGCCTTTTCCTCTTTTCACAGATCAGCTAGCAGAAAGACCATGTGGACGTTCCTCTTCTCTGAGTGCTCCTAATAGTTCTCAGACAAGCCCACAGGGAGCTGTCTGTAGTGTAGCTCCAGGGCCACAAAAGCAGGCAAAGGCAGCGGTAAGTATGGCCTCCAGTTCCCCATACCTGTTCTAAAATCCATAGAACTGGATCAGGATCCCAGTTGTACTTCCATTTGTGGCAAGAGAACCATTCTGTTTGATTTGGGTGTCACCAAATTAACTGGGCACTAATTCAGGCTGCCCTGATGGAACAAAAGAGGCTTGGGGGACCCAGAGTCAGATAATCAGATTTGAAACCCCAACTCTGTGGCTTGTTCATTTGCATGCTGGAGAGCACAACAATGTAAGTCACTGTGGCTTCTCCTAATGGCACTTCGCTATTATTTCCCCTATCCCTACACTTATTAGAGCTGAATAGTACTTTGTGCTTAATAAACAGCCAATAAATAGTCATTCCTGTTCTGTCACAATCATCATTTTTCTTTTTCTTTTTGAAGTCCTATTGAGCAAGACCTGATTTTCAATATTAGCCTAGGGTGAACTTCCATATTGAGATCTCCTATTTGTCTTTTTGTTTCTGAACTTATTTATTTTATTTTTTTCCATAATTTTATTGAAGAACAAATAGCAATGAGACAGTTTCATATGAAATTAGCAAGACAGATTTAATAATTAATACATTGCAAATAGTATTCTTATTGGTTATTTGTTGTATGAGGTGCAGACATGATAATCTGTTTACAAACACTATTAGAGCAGATCCCTCTATTCATTAAACTAAGAGAATGAAGCTGTATTCCTATCTTTTTTAAAAAGTTGAATTATAGTATAGTTTCAATAATTAATACCTTTTATGTTGTTATATTCCTAGTGGTTATCCACAGTACAAGAAGCAGACAGCATATCCTGTCCAAACGCTATTAGTTCAAATCTTTCTTCTCATAGAATTACACGAAAGTAGCTGCATATTTATCCTAACTATATACAAATATAGAATGGTCCTTCTTTGTATCCCATTTTTTGTTTAGTCCTGTCAGAGATGGGTATTCTATTGTCATTCAATTATTATAGGTGCTTGAATTCAGCAAAATACTCCAACAAAATCCAGCAGTCCACAATACTAGTGGATTATTCACAGATAATAGCAGGCCTTTGGAGTGTGACCCTTCTATTACATTTTGTTAAATTTAGTGTAGTTGCTTAATTCACAGGTATCAGCATATATAATTAGTCAGGGTGGGAATCTTGCCAGTTAACTGCTTGTTTCAAAAATCTCCTGATATTTCTCAGGATCATTGTCTTACTCATCTAGTGTGTGTAAGTGAATGGTCTTACCTCTGTCATGTTTCTCAACGTTTCTCCTTGTCCTCTCCTCATTGTCCAATCCTCAAGTTTTCACTTTCCTTTTAATTGCATTATACTTTTCTATTTGAAATTCTTCTTTTGAGTTATACTTGGGAGACTATACAATATTTGCACATGTGGGTATGGTTTATTTTGCTTATAAGTATGTCTTCAAATGGCCTCCACTTAAATATGAAGGCTTTGAGTTTATCATTCTTTACAGCTGAGTAATACTCCATTGTATAAAAATACGACATCTTTTTCAACCATTCCTCATGTGATAGGCATCTTGGTTGTTTCCAAGATTGGGCTATCACAAATTGTGCTTCTATAAACATAGGTACACATATATCCCTATGATAAGATGTTTTCTGTTTGTCTGGGAAAATTCCCAGTAGGGGTATAGCTGGCTTGAATGGAATCTCCAGTCCTAGTTTCTTAAGGAGTCTCCACACTAATCTCCATAATGGTTGTACCAGGCTACATTCCCACCAGCAGTGGAGAAGGGTTCCCTTTTTCCCACAGCCTCTCCAACATTTGTGGTTGGTTGATTTGTTTATGATAGCCATTCTTTCTACAGTGAGATGGTATTTCGGTGTTGTTTTAATTTGCATTTCATGGATCACTAGTGATGTGGAACATTTTTTCATATATTTATTTGCTTCTTTTATTTCATCCTCTGAGAAGTGTGTGTTCATCTTGGCTACCCATTTAGGATTGGGTCTTTTAAATTTAGGGGCCATGATATTTTTTAGTTCTTTATAAATTCTAGAGAGCAGACCCTTGTCTGAGTTCTTATGAGTTAGGAATTTTTCAAAATTTGTGGGTTGTGTTTTCACTTTGATGGTAATTTCTTTTGACGTGCAAAAACTTCTCAATAACAGGTGGTCCCAGTTGTTAATTCTTCCAAGTGTTTCCCCTGCAGATACATGTTTGTTCATGAATTCTTTGCCTACCCCTATGTCTTCAAGGGTTTCTCCTGCTTTCTCTTCCATGAGATTGAGTGTCTTTGTTTCAATGTTAAGATCTTTGACCCATTTTGACTTTAGCTTAGTGCATGGTGATAGATCTGGGTCAAGATTTAGTTTTTGACGTGTGGAAAGCCAATTTTTTCAGCACCATTTGTTAAAGAGGCTATCTTCCTTCCAGTAAGTGCATTTTGCACCTTTATCAAAGATCAAGTGGTTGCGTGTGTTCTTAGGGGCCTCTGCATCTTCTAGTCTCTTCCATTGATCCTCAGGTCTATTTTGTTGCCAATGCCATGCTGATTTTTATCACAGTAGCTTTGTAGTATAATTTCAAGTCAGGAATAGTAATGCCTCCTGACTTGTGTTTGTTGGCCAGGATTGCCTTTGCTGTTCTAGGTCTTTTCTGGTTCCAAATAAATTGTAAGAATGATTTCCCTAGGTCAGTGAGGTATTTTGTTAGTAGTTTGATAGTGATTGCATTGAATCTGTAAAAGAGTTTTGGGAGTATGGCCATCTTCACAATGTTGGATCTTCCTATCCAGGAGCAGGGAATATCTTTCCATTTTCTGAAATCCTTTATGATCTCTTTTTTCAGAGTACTATAATTTTCCATGAAAAGATCTTTAACTTCTTTAGTTAAATGAATTCCAGGATATTTCATTTTCTGCTGTGCTATTGCAAAAGGTATTGTTTCTATAGTTTCCCTCTCAGTGTGTTTGTTATCTGCATAGAGAAATGCTATTAACTTTTGAGTATTGACTTTGTATCGTGCTATGCTGCTGAATTTGTGTACCAATTCTAGTAGCTTCTTGGTGGAGTTTTTTGGGTCTTTCAAGTAAAGTATCATGTCATCTGCCAATAGTGATAATTTAACTTCTTTAGCTATTCTGCTTCGTTTTATTTACCCCTCTTGTCTTACTGCTGTAGCTAATGATTCCAAAACTATACTGAATAGGATGGGTGATAGAGCACATCCTTGTCTTGTACCTGATCCAAGAGTAAAAGATTTCAGTTTTTCCTGGTTTAGATTTATAGTAGCCATTGGGTTGTCATAGATGGCTTTTATCAAGTTGAAGTAGAGGCCTTCTATTCCAATTTTCTGAATGATTTTGAATCTAAATTACTGTTGGACTTTGTCAAAAGCCTTTTCTGCATCAATTGAGAGGATCATGTGGTTTTCAGTTTTCACTCTATTGACATAGTGTATTACATTTATAGATTTTCGAATACTGAAGCATCCTTGCATCCCTGGGATGAATCCTACCTGGTCATGATGTATGGTCTTCTTTATTTGCTGTATTCTATTTGCTAGGATTTTACTGAGGATTTTTGTATCTGTGTTCATGAGAGAGATTGGTCTGTAGCTCTCTTTTTTAGTTGCATCTTTCCCTGGTTTTGGCATCAGTATAATACTTGTCTCCAGGAATGATTTTGTTTCCTTTCCAATTTCATTGAAGAGTTTGTGGAGTGTAGGGATTATATCTTCTGTAAATTTCTTGTAGAATTCAACTGTTAATCCATCAGGACCTGGACTTTTCTTTGTTGGCAGGCATATTACCTTTTGTACTTCATTGCCTGTTATTGGTTTATCGAGAGTTGTTCTCTCTTCATGATTCAGTTTTGGTAATTTGTACCTTTCTATGAATCTGTCCATTTCATCTGTGTCTTCTACTCTGTAAGTGTAGAGATTCTCAAAGTGGCTATTGATAATCTTCTGAATTTCCACTGCATTTGTGGTGATTTCACCCTTTTCATTCCTTATTGCTTGTATTTGAATTTTTTCTTTCCTCTTTTTGATGAAGTTGGCTAGAGGCTTATCAATTTTATTTAGTTTTTCAGGATTCTTTTATTTTTGGTGGAACCGGGGATTGAACTCAGACCCTTGCGCTTGCCAAAGACATGCTTATTCTACTGAGCCATCTCCCCGGCCCCTAGTTTTTCAAAGAACCAACTTTTTGATTCATTGATTCTTTGAACTGTTTTCTTTGTCTCAGTTGTATTAATTCCTGTTCTAATCTTTATGATTTCTTCTTGTCTTTGGGCTCTGGGTTTGGTTTGCTCTTCTAGATGTAGGAGGTGCACCATTAGGGCGTTTATTTGTTCCCATTCTGTTTTCCTAATATGTGAGTTCATAGCTATGAACTTCCCTCAGAGAGCTGCTTTTATCACCTCCCATAAATTCCGATAAGTTGTGGTTGAATTCTCATTGAATTATAGATGTTGTTGAATTTTTTGTTTAATTTATTGTGCAACCCATTGATTGCTGAGTAGGGTGTTGTTTATTTAGGGGCTTTTGCTGGTTTCTTTTGTCATTTATTTCCAGTTTCATTGCACTGTGGTCAGACAATATGCATGGGATAATTTCTGTTTTCTTGCATATACTTAAGCATTACCTATGCACCAGTATGTGGTCTATTTTAGGGAATGACCCATGTGCAGCTGAAAAAAATGTGTATTCAGTTGTGGTTGGGTGGAACACTCTGTATATGTCCACCAAGTCTATTTGTTCCAGGTTCAGGTTCAGTTATACTACTTCTTTGCTAATTTTTTGTCTAGTTGACCTGTCTTTGTGGGATAATGGGGTATTTAGGTCTCCCATTAAGATTGTGGTATTGGATATTAGCTTTTTCATGTCCATTAAGATTTATTTTACATAGTTGGGTGCTTCCATGTTTGGTGCACACATATTTATGAGTGTTACCTCTTCCTGTTGAATTCTTTCCCTAACCAGTATATAGTGTCCTTCTTTATTTCATTTGATCATTTTTGGTTTGAAGTTGAGACTGTCTGAGAACAACATTGCTACCCCTGCTTTTTTCTGTGGTGCTGGGCATGTAGTATTGTTTTCCATTCTTTGACTTTAAGCCTATGAATGTCCTTTTGAGTTAAGTGTGTTTCTTGTATACAGCATATTGTTGGATTTTGTTTCCTAATCCACTGTGCCAATCTATTTCTCTTTATTGGAGAATTGAGTCCATTTACATTGATAGTTATAATTGAAATATGTTGACTTATGATTGCCTTGTTATTTGCCTGCTATTGTTTACTCCTTTTTGCCCTGTGTTTAGTTGTTTGCGCTATTTAGTGGGTTCATTCTGTTCTCATTCGTGGAGTCCTTTTCATTGTGGTCCCTTTCTAGAACATCTTTCAGTAGCCTGAAAGAATTAACAACTTGAACCAACACTTACTGAGCATCTTTTGCACATCAAAAGAAGTTAACAAAAAAAGTAGGGATGGCTTTGTCATCATGAAATTTTTTAGTTGTTCTTTGTCATGGAAGTATTTCACTTCTCCATCAAGTTTGAAGGAGAGTTTCGCAGGGTATAGTAGTCTGGGCTGGAGTTTGTTTTCATAGAGAACCTGAAGTACTCTGCTCCATGCTCTCCTTGCCTTCATGGTTTCTGTAGAGAAGTCAGCCATAATTCTGATGGATTTTTGTTTGAATGTGCTTCTTTTCTCTAGAAGCTTTCAGTATAGTATTCTTGTGTTGAATTTCTGCAATCTTGACTATTATATGTCTCGATGTGTTTTTAGTTGGGTTGAAGTTATCTGGCATTCTGTATGCTTCAGGTATTTAAATGTTAGATTGTTTTGTCATATTTGGGAAGCTTTCTGCTATTACTTCTGCCCATATTCTTTTTATATCATTTGTGTTGAGTCCTTCTTTTTCATTGATGCCTATTAATCTCACATTGTTCATCTTGGCATCATCTTACATGTGATGGATTATTATTTCATGCATCCTAGTTGTTTTTAACAGATCATTTCTCACCTTTTCACTAGTTGCACCAGCATCTTCAAGATCTGAGACTCTTCGCTTTCACTCAGTTTTGTAAACTTTTGATTGAGATTTTAAGTTCTTCTACATCTCTTTGACTCTGGTTTATTTGATCTATTTTTTTCTGTATTGCTCACTCAAGGAATCTGTCAAATTTCTAATCTCTATTTTTTGTCAATTTCTTCATTAGAGGTAGCTATTAATCCTTTACTGCAGAGTTTTTTCCAAATTGGGTTTCCTCCAAATATTTCTGGAATTGATTTTCTGCTACAGATACTATGATTTCAAAGATTTCTTTTTTTATTTCGGAAATTATTTCTGCTTTGAGTTCCTTTTTACCCTTTTGCTGTTGTTTCTTTGCATGAGACTCTGTTAATTCATATGTTTCAGCTGGAATGGTGTTCTCTGTGCTTGTTCTGTGTGAGCATTGGGTCTCCCCCATATGTTTGTGGATTTGATTCTTTACTTCTGATGCTATATATTCAAAATTTTCTTTTTTTTTTCTTTGAGGCATTAATTTTGGACTGAATTTCTCTATACCTTTTTGCTGTTGTTTCATTGCTTCCAATTCTGTTAATTCGTTCATTTTAGCTACGTTAGTGTCCTCTGCACTTATCATTGGTGGGCTCAAGGCCTGAGATTGCATTTGAATCCTTGATTTTATCATGACTTATGGCTCTGTCCTCTGACTTTTGGTGTAGAGTTTTGGTGGAGTTCTAACCTTAGCACCTTATGAAATTCAAGTATTATTACATCAAATTCTAGTTCATGTAGTTTTGCCTGGCTTGGGTCTGGCTGCTGTGCTCACCTCCTTCCTGTTGCTGTCCTTGTAGGTGAGCCTGTTGTGCCCCTTTGATAAGATGTTCTGTTTCTGGATTAGCTGTGTAGTTTTGACCCTAGTCTAGTGCAAGTACTTCAGCCTCAGAGTTTCTCCCCAGTCCTGTATGCCAGGCCTGGGCTAGGTGTGGAGGACTGTGGGGGCTCAGGAGAGCACGGAGGCTCTCTCAGACACTCACAGGGCCTAGGCTTTGGTGGGTCTGCTGGACTCCCAAAAGAGTAGTGGATGTTTTCATTCACCAGGTAGGCTGTGCTGGGCCTGGGGTGGCAGGACAGGAGTTAAGAGGGCTGGGAAAAGTCTCTAGTGTGGCGGGCATTCTGTTCTCACTCTCTGTCTGAGCTGTACTAGGTCTGGGGCCATGGGGCAGGACCGGAGTTCACTGGGAAAGGTCTCTCTAGTCACTTTCCTTTTAATTGTGTTATACATTTCTATTTGCAGTTCTTCTTTTGAGATATACTAGGGAGACTATACAATATTTGCACATGTGGGTCTGGTTTATTTTGCTTTTATGTTGAAATGGCATCCACTTATATATGAAGGCTTCAAGTTTATCATTATTTACAGCTGGGTAATACTCCATCATATAAAAATACCACATCTTTTTCAACCATTCCTCATGTGATGGGCATCTTGGTTGTTTCCAATATTTGGCTGTCACAAATTGTGCTGCTATAAACATAGGTACACATATATCGCTATGATATGATGTTTTCAGTTTGTCTGGGACAATTCCCAGTAGGGATATAGCTGGCTTGAATGGGATTTCCAATCCTAGTTTTATGAGGAGTCTCCACAGTGATTTCCGTAATGGTTGCACCAGTCTACATTCCCACCAGCAGTGGAGAAGGTACCCTTTTTCCCACAGCCTCTCCAACATTTGTTGTTGGTTGCTTTCTTTATGATAGCCATTCTATCTGGAGTGAGATGGTATCTCAGAGTTGTTTTAATTTGCATTTTATGGATGGCTGGAGCTATGGAGCATTTTTTCGTATATTTATTTGCTTCATATATTTAATTTCATCCTCTGAGAAGTGTGTATTCATCTTGCATGCTCATTTCTGGATTTGGTCTTTAAATTTGAGGGCCCTAATGTATTTTAGTTCTTTATAAATCCTAGAGAGCAAACCTTTGTCTGAGTGCTTATTAGTTAAGATGTTTTCAAAATTTCTGGGTTGTGTTTTCACTTTTTTGTTAATTTCTTTTGATGTGCAAAAGATGCTCAGTAAGTGTTGGTCCCAGTTGTTAATTCTTTCAAGTGAACATGTTTGTTCATGAGCTCTTTGCCTACCCCTATGTCTGCAAGAGCTACTCCTACTTTCTCTTCCATGAGAGTGAGTGTTTTTGTTTTAATGTTTAAAACTTTAATCCATTTTGACGTTAGCTTAGTGCATGATGATAGGCCTGGGTCAAAATTTAGTTTTGGCATTTGGAAAGCCAATTTTTCCAGCACCATTTGTTATTTATTTATTTATTTATTTATTTATTTATTTATTTATTTATTTATTTATTTTATTTTATTTTATTGAACTACAAATGTCAATCAGACAGTTGCAACACACCTTAACAATACAGATTCGATAAATTAATACATTGAAAACTGTTTTCATAATGTTTTGGTATCGTACAAGGTGCATACATGATATTATATTTACAGATATTATTTTAGCAGATATCTCTTATCAGTGAATTAAGAGTGTAGCTGCTTACTTATTTTTTATACCTGAATTATATCAAAAATTCGGCCAATGCTTGACCAGATTGCTCTCTGTGAGAGCCTGAGAGAAAGTTTTCTCTTCATGTGACTCTCCCCAGGCACACTATAGAACTTCAATCTCTTTCCTCTGTGGCTCCACAATCTCCTTGCTCAGAAAATTTGGAGCTCACCTGAGTCTCATAATATTGCAGTACAGGTTCTCCTATGTCCTGAGTCTTCGCTG
>PVKA01050580.1:0-12643 GCA_004027165.1 Ctenomys sociabilis | reverse complement strand
TTTTTTTTTGCAGAACCGGGGATTGAATTCATGCCCTTGTGCTTGCCAGGGAAGCGCTTATTCTACTGAGCCATCTCCCCCGCCTCACTGTCTTATTTGAAAGACCTTTAAATGTGTGCTCTAGCCTTATTATCAATGAACTCTCTCATTTTCCATTTCTTTCTCTCTGCCTCTTTCTGTACATTGTTTTTAGACCTACCTTCTTATTTAATAATTCTCTGCTCAGTTACTATACCTAAGAAGCTTATTGGCTTTATTTACTATTATTTGTTGCATCACAAGGTTTAAAAGAGAGGGGTGGAAGACATGTGGAAGGACCTCAACTCCTGCTCCAGAAGAAAGTCATGAACATAAACCAGATATTTTCAACTGACCATACAAGTCTGTGAGGGCTAAGACATAGATGAGGGGATATACAAAGTTTAAAAAAATTAAATGTGAATATTACTTTTTAAAAGTTTATTTTAGTAAAAGTATAGACAGTTAATTTAGATAGAAATATTACAGGCAGTGAGATAGGGCTAGGTCTTTGTGGGAGTCAGTGAAGAAGGTGAGAACACATTGCAACTGTGGCTAGAGGTGCATCTGTTTAAGGCCAGGCCATAGGATAAAGACTGTGACCAGGCCTACATGCCTCCCCAGGGAATAAGCAATAAATTGAAGATTAAATTATAATTGGCATCACCTAAGTCCAATAAAGTCTAGATGGAGATCAGTCACCCACGTGTGTGACCAACATACCTCTTGATCCATCCCTCTCTATAAAAGGTCTTAATTCTCTCCATATACACTAAGTGACTTCTCCCCTGAATCAATATTAGTTAAGCAGTTATGTTACTGGTTGAATCACAGTTTTCACCTACATTGTACCACCTCCTCTCTCTCAAATTTTTCTTACTTTCTTACTTTCACTGTTCCTTAGAATTCATTCTTTGATTTGGGGAACTCAGCACATCTGACATGTGACAAACTGGGATTCATGCATTATTTCTCCTATATCAATAAACATACATTGCCACTGATTTCCCTTGAATTACTCCCCTAACACTGAATACACCTGTCCCATTATTCCTGCCACTTTCTGAAGCAGTCTGAAAGTCTTCTTTTGTGCTTTTGGTTACATTGTCGTTGCTGCTTCAATGTCCTGAATCAATTCAAAACTTTGACCTTTTGTGTTCATTTGATATTGGGGAAGAGCCAAAAGAAGTAGCTTAGTGCCAGATGTGGTGAATAAAATGGATTAGGACACACTGTAAAGTTCTTATAAGCCTGCCTTTTGTTGGATGGCACATGGCACTGGCATTCATTGTACTATTTTTTTAAATATCACACACACACACACACACACACACACACACACACACACTTCTAGAACTGCTTCAGAAAGTGGTAATAACTGGAATAAATGTGAAGCAAAGACCAGCAATTTTAAGAGGATTAATGGCACTGTGTCTTTTACTCTAGTAGTAATCTTTTATTTAAACATTCACCATATATTTTGATTATCCCTTGTATATCTAGGTAGCCATAAAGAAAATAAACCACATGGTTAAGCACTCAATCACTGAAAGTGCCCACTAAAAAGATTCAATAAAAAAACTCCAGTCATCACTTCAGTCTCTCCTCTCCCTACAGGGTAGAAGGAGGAGCTAGAAGAAAGAGGAGGAGGAGGAGAAAGAGCAGAGGGGAGCAGGAGAGGGAGAAGGAAAAAGGCTTCAGTGGGAGGGAGATTCTCCAGTCTCCTGTCACTCAACACTAACTCTACAATGGAATCTGAATGAAGTCCAATGATTTAATTAACAATTATATCGATCCCTCCAATCTCCATTCCGGCTTCAGGGGCAGACAGGTTTTTCCAGCACACTTCTAGGAGCTTCCTCCTCCTCAGGATCATCACCAAATTATCACAGGAATGGCCTACTTCAAAGTTTCACAAAAAAATTCTTTCACAACCTTTATCAATTTATTCTAATCCTCAAATAGAAGCTGCTCTGTCCATAAAATTATAACCCTGCCCAACGAGACTCAGATTCACAGCACCAGAGTTACAGTATCCCTGGTTATCTCACAATATGTACTTCCCAGAGAATACCACAGATAGCCAAGAGAAGTCAAAATACCTGAGGCCAGATGACTCAAGGTAGTACTTTTCATCTAGTATTTAACTTCAGGGTATCTTGCTTTATCATACAAATTATTTTCTGCACCACAACTCCCAACAGCATCTGAGTATTTTGCTCTGAGTCCTTTTCAAGTCTTTTAAAGATATTTGGGTGAGGCATGGTGGTACATGCCTGAAATCTCAGCATTTGGAAGCTGAGGCAGAAAGATCACCACAAATTCAAGGCTAACCTAGGTTGCAAAGTTCCAAGCCATCTTGAACAAAGACAAAACAAAAAAAACACAAAAGACTCGACTGTGTAAGAATGTCCAAGAGTCAGCACTTTATGAGACGTACCCATCTCAGTAGGTCACCCTAAGGATTAAGTGGGTTCAATGCACATAAAAGTGCTATTTATAGGTCAGATCAACATGGTTCTTAGAATATGTTAAGCCTATAAGAATCAGAGATTAATAAAAATCAAATACTAAGCCAGGCATGGTGGTGCATGCCTGTAATCCCAGCACTTACGAAGCTGAGACAGGAGGATTGTTGTGAGTCTGAGACCAGCCTGAGCTATAAAGTGAGTTTGAGGCCAGCCTGAACTGCACAGTGAGACCCTGTCTCCAAAAAAAGACAAAAAAAAAAAAAAAAAAAAAAAAAAAAAAAAAAAAAAAAAAAAAAAAAAAAAAAAAAAAAAAAAAAAAAAAAAAAATCAAAAATCAAATACTAGCTAAGTAAGGGCAAGCTTTGAAATACAGGGTGTAGACTGGAGACAAGGGGATTCAAAAGTACAGCATGAAATGTGAAATGTAATATATATAGCAGGCCACTGTACCTGAACCTTGGGGTATATGTAAGGTAATATAGTATACTTCCTAGTTGTAACATATGTAAATTATATAAATACAATCACTGTTGTATAAATGGTAAGTGAACTTTAAGCCTAAATAATATAGTTTTCACAAAATCTTTATGTAGTTAAGACATATTGCCGTTCATTTGTAAAATGTCTCCTCAGCTGTAATATGTATTTTAGATATAAATTTATCACTAGATATGAATGAAGTAAGACTGCAGTATAAATCATTTTTTATTTTTAACTTATAATCTACTCCATCATACTTGCAATTTTCAAGTTTTCAAAAAGTTATGAAGTCTGTAAAATTTATACATTTGTTGGCTGAAAAGGTAATTTACTTATTTTCTCTACTGTTCCTATCCTGTTTTGAACATCTCTTATGGATTCCTGCAATAATCTTAAAACAAAATTATCTCTACATATCTACTTTTATCCTTGTAGAATCTGTTGTCCATATTGTCCACACTACAGCCAGAATACTTTATTGACTATGTATGACATAAATTCTAAAATATGCCTATTTAAATCTTAGAAAAAAAAAAAAAAAAAACCTCTTCCATTTTTTTTAACAATTCTGAAATGAGAATCTGACACACCATTGAGTGTCCTAGTGTAACCCTCTTCAAAACCCTTCAATTGCCGTGTTTGGTGGCACAGGCCTGTAATCCCAGCACTCGGGAGGCTGAGGTAGGAGGATTGTTGTAAATTGAGACCAGCCTGAGCTACAAAGTGAGCTTAAGGCCAGCCTGAACTGCATAGTGAGACCCTGTCTCAAAAAGACAAAACAAAACAAAACAAAAACAAAAAAACCTTCAATACATTTTTATAGCCTTTGAAAAAAAATTACACATCACTGTGATCTATGAGGTCCCATATGCAGTCCTTTTCTGACTCTTTACCCTAATTTCTTTCTGGACTCATTCTTTCCATTCTCCAACATCTCAAGTTCTTTCCTCCTTCAGGTTCTTAATATACTTTTTCCCTTCTAGTATCAACCTTTATCAAACCTTATCAAATCTAATCAATCTTTTCTCTTCAATTAATGCCCTGTTACTCAATTCAACCTGATGGTGTTAGTTCCTTGAAGACACCATTCTGCACAGCCCTCCCATTCTAGGTTAATGACCTCCCAAACCAACTCATACTTTTGTATAAACCATGTACAGTACATGCCTCTTTCCTAGCTATTAATAAAAAGCAACATTGAGTTTTATCCCCAAATAAAGTTTCAAAGGCTTTTCTGTGAAAAAATAATGACAAAAATGACTTTTCAATGTTCTCTTTACCACATGACAACTGAGCATACATAGTGATTTATTCAATATTTATTTGTTGAATAAATGCATTGTTTTCCCCTTCCCTTCAAAGGTCTGTGTGTATGCACACATATGTACATACACCATCCTCAACAAGCATAAAAGAAATTTCTATGACTCAAAAAGGGGTGAAAATTTTAATCTTTAAGTCTCAGTAAATCTAATACACCCTAGATACTATGACCAACTTGCAAAGATCACAACCAAAATATTTATTTTAAAAGCAATTTATAAAAGTTTTGTAAAAAAGCTTCCAACTGCTATTTACAGGATAGTATAAAGAGGAAAAAAACCCAGTGGACTTCCTCATCTGAAATCTAAACTGATCTTACTTGAGACTATTAAAAGCAATCTTAATATTTCATGGCAATTTTGGCTTTTTTTTTTTTTTTTTGCAGAACCGGGAATTGAACTCAGACCCTTGCACTTGCCAGGGAAATGCTTATTCCACTGAGCCATCTCCCCAGCCCCGCATGGCAATATTAAGATTACCTCATCTCTAATTTTGCCTGGAAATTACCTATGGATGATTTACGTATTTGATGTAGATTATTATCCTATCTGGAGATAAATGATTTTAAAGAGTCTGAGAACCTTGTGTATATTTTTGTTCCTTGTGTTTGTTGTTCTTTTGCAGTACTGGTGATGAAACCCAGAGCCACAAGGCAAGCACTCTGAGCTACATGCCCAGTCCTAAATGTTAAAAATTAGAAATATGGTTGCATGAGACCAGAAAAAACATTAAGTAGAGAAAAAAATGCAACCAAATAATTTTAGGTTTCCTTCAATTGGTCCAATTTTTCCATGTATAACTCTTTTTTTGTATCTCACAGCAGAACATAGCTATTTCCAAAAACCCTACAACAACAGCTAACACAAGCATAAAGACCAAAAAGAATGACTGAGTTTTAAAAATTATTTGTCTAATGTTCTTTATTCATTTTACTCCTTTTAACTTTGCTCTTTTTAGTTCCCAGAAAAGCCTTGTAAGGTTCTAGGTAATCTTACTTATTTTACAGATGAACAGCTTCAGAAAAATTCAGTATCTCCTTGAAATTTACATGCTTCTGAAATTATTTCTTGGGCCAGGGAAATGGCTCAGTAGAGTAAGTGCTTCCCTGGCAAGTGAAAGGGCCTGAAAGAAATTAGTTCTTTCACAAAATCCATGTTACTACAGTGTTTCTTTTATTAACTAGGATTGTTGAAAAGGTCTTTCTATATTATGCCTGATGGAAAAATAAGGGATTCTAGGGCTGGCCTGATAGCTCAGTGGATTAAAGCACCTGCTTTGGCAGACACAGGGACTTGTGCTGGCCCCACCCCTGGGGGCATGCTGAGAGGGGATTGATACTGGGCATGGTGGTGCCTGTAATCCCAGCACTTGGGAGGCTGAAAACAGGAAGATAACTATGAGTCCGATCTGTGTAGTGAGACCCTGTAGATCCTGTACTAAATACATTAAAAAAAAGAAAAAAGGGATTCTATATGGCTTAAGTATTACGCACCATTAGCTACCATGAATACAATGATAAATTAAAAAATGAAGTATCAAAAGATAGTTGTTACTTTAGCGCAAATATTACTGATAAGGTTTTACATTATATCTTTCATATTTATACCTTCTTGTACATACATCTTGGCATGCTATTGGAAGTAATTTTTGTCATAAATTACACAGCAGTAAAATTGCAAGCTTAAAAGTTTGGTTTGCACATTCTGACTTTAATAGAGCCTAACAAATTAGCACTTAAGAAAGTTATAGAAATGGTGGTAGACACCTATAACCCCAGCACTTGGGAGGCTGAAGCAGAAGAATAGGTGAGAGGTGGAGGCTAGCCTGTGCTACACAGTGAATTTAAGGCCAACCTAAACTACACAAGACCTTGTCTCCAAAAAAAGAAAGAAAAAAGAAATTCATATTTTCACCAATAACTGCTTCCTCCATGTTCTTTCTTACCAATTTTAGGTATTGATCTTTTTAATCCTTGACAACGTGAAAGCTAAAAATAACTCACTGTTGCTCTCCACCAGTAAGAGCTGATTACAGCTAACCCACTGTATTCATTTCTTCCACCTATATTAAATTGTTTTGACAGCCTAAATGAATAAACCAAAGGTCACTGTCACATGACCTCACATAACACATACATTTCCAGACTGCTGGGAGCCAGGCAACAACTAAAACAATTATTCATCTCAGTACCATCCAAACAACAGTACGTACTATATTATTTGCTGACGTAATTTCTTCTTGAATGAGAAACACAGTGATAATGTTTGGTACAATGTGCACATCTTGAGAAAAATGTTTTTGCTGTTTTTAAGAAATTATTTCATTTCAGACATTCTCTAACAGACGTCTTCTCTCTTTACCTTCACATGTCATTATTCTCTAAAGGAACAATCCTACCCTTTTCCATTGCTTATTTTTTGTTTCAGAGGCAAATCTTCCAGTTCAATTATAAGACTAAAGTAATGAAACTAGTTTTCACTAAGTAAATTTAAAATTTTCACTTTATAAGATGATGACTGTACTCCGAAAGGATCTGACTCTCAAGTCTTTCCAACTTTTATAAATATTTTATTTTTTGAAATACTCCAAGTTTTGCTGCTAAATTAAAACTGCACATTAAGTCTAGATACTAAACTATGGGTGGAGAGTGTCTGGAATTTCTTGATTAAAATATTCTAGGTCAATATTAGAGTCCTTCTTTCTTATCACTTTCTACACTACACTGACTTAGCAAAGACCTGGGCGGCTACTTCATCTTTTTTTTTTTTTCCAAGCAGCAATACTGATGTTCAGTATTGGAGTGCATAAATAAAAACTTGTCTTCAGGCAAATAATGCAGCAGTGTGAAACAATGCTTTCCAACAGTATAGATTTCAATACCATTTAGAGAAAAAAAATTGTTTAAAAAAGAATCCTTTTTCTTTTTGGCAGAACTGGGGATTGAACTCCTTGTGCTTGCCAGGGTAGCACTTACTCTACTGAGCCATCTTCCTGGCTCCTCCTTCATATTTTAAAAGAAACGAATTATATAAATAACTGAGTCTGGCATATTTCTCAAAGACCTATAAGGAGTAACAGCACTTGGAAGATGATCATATAGATAATTTGTTCTTGAAAACTCCTAAATTAGGCACTAAAGGCCTAAAAAAATCAGGAAAGTTAATAGAAACAAAATAATTCTCATGCAAAAACTCTTAATTGCTACTAGACATGGTAGTACACACACTCTGGAAGTCGAGGCAGAGGGATTACCATGAGTTTTGAGGCCAGCCTGAGCTATATAATAAATTCAAGGCCAGTCTGGACTATATAGTAAGACCCAGTCTCAAAATACAACAATTTTTTAACAGCTAAACAAAAATTAGCATGCCTTTAAAGGTATTTTCAAATATAACATGAGAATTATTTTTGATCTTTTTGTTTGTTTTGATGGCCACATCTGCAGATTAAATTCCTAAAACAGTTTTTCTTTCTTTCTTTTTTGCTTTTTAATGATTTTCTAATCTGGTACCCTTAAAGAAGTCACTTGCCTATCTTAACAGAGAGAAGAGTCTACACATTACACAAATTTTTCTCAACAGGTAAAAATGATAATTATGGGGGTAGGAAATAAGGCACTGCATCCCTTGCTTCTCATGGAGCTTGCCTGCCTGCCTGCCTGCCTGCCTGCCTGCCTGCCTGCCTGCCTGCCTGCCTGCCTGCCTCCCTCCCTCTGTCCCTCCCTCCCTCTCTCTCTCTTTTCTTTCTTTCTTTTGCAGAACCAGGGACTGAACTCAGACCCTTGCACTTGCCAGGGAAGCTTTCATTCTATTGAGCCATCTCCCTGGACCCATCATGGAGCTTCCTAACAATTATTCTGAAAAGAGACCAACTACTAGGGTGGAGATAGAGTTCAAAATAATTTTTACTTTTTTTTTTTTTTTTTAGCTCCTCTATTAGTTTCTTTTCCTGCAACTGTTCATCTTTATTTGTACATCATTTATCTACTGATTAAACATTCTCCACTGAATCCTCAAATCTGGGCCACAAATGTATAAATTTGGGGCCTAAAAGATTCACATTTGTCTTTTGGCAGGGGCACAAAACCCACACAAAAGACATACAACTTGGCACACACAAGTTAATGCTAAAAGTGTAGCAGACATGTATAATACATGAATCACAAAAAGGAAACACTATTAGAAAATGGCAAACTATTTTCACTAAATGACTTACAGTATTTACTGCATAGCAAAACTTAAAATAATATTTATATCATTACATACATTTGGAATTTTTCCCCCCTAAAATACACCAATCAATTAGAATGTGAAGGAAACTAATGTCAGCTATTTCCAGTATGGCCCTCATACTGTACTGCAACATCCTAAAGGAAGCAAATACACTTTAAGAGATGGAAGAGAAGGTGAATGTAGATAAAGATACAGATGGAAAAGTTCTTGCTTGTTATAAGGAGGAACTGTTATACTTTAGAAATTTGCTTTGCAACAGATAGAGGAAAAATACTTTCTAAAACTCTTTAGAGTGGTCAAAAGAACTAAGGCTAACAAAAATACAACTAAAAAGCTCTTGAAATTATTAACACTGAACATTTAGTAGGTCATCTTACAAGAAATTGCCACTGTAAGCAAATGTGGTACTGTACATCACAAAGACAACAAAAATTTCAAGGAATTCACTGAGCCTGTATCCAAAATTGGTATTACTTTGTTCAGGAAAGAAATTAAGAAAATAAGCCTCTTCTACAAAAACACAATATAAGTTTGACCATATACTCAACCTTCATACTAACTTTTATTTTATTTACTTTTGAGACAGGGTCTGTGTAGTTTAAGTTAGTCTCAAATTCACTATATAGCCCAGGCTGGCCTTGAATTCACAGTAATCCTCCTGCCTCAGCCTCCTGAGTGCTGGAATTATACATGTATATAATTCCACCATGCTTTGCCATATTAACTTACTTATTTACTATATGTATATACTTCTCTTTTTGAGATAGAGTTTCCCTATGCAGTTCAGGCTGGCTTCAAATTCACTTTGTAGCCAAGCTGGCCCTGACTCACCACAATCTTCCTGCCTCAGATTCCAAAGTGCTAGCATTTTAACTCTGTCTGATATATAAACTTTTATATTACTTTTTTTCTAGATCTTATCCTTATCAGTTTAATCATAATCTTACCCATACTACTTAGTTGGAGAGTAAGAACAAACATTTCAGATTTATAGGGAGCCCAGAAAAAAATGTTTGAAGGTTTAAGAACAAGAAATAAAGCCCAATTTCAACCAAAAAAATGAAACCTGCCTTAACAAAATTGAAACTAAACCCTTGATATCTTCACTCCTGGCAAGATCTGACCTTTTAAAGTAATGTTTTACTAATTCTGGAATTCAACTTAGTATTTCTAAATGTCTACTAGACATTTTATAACAAGACTCAATATAGCTCAATCCTATAAAATTGTTTCTAAAAATAATCTGATTTCAATTTTCTTATTGTCTTCCCAAGGATATTTTTGTAATTCCTTTAGTCCCCATATCTCTCATCTTTTCCACTGCTAGGAAATGGTAAAAGTACAACTCTCTCACATCAAAATAACCACTGTCTGATTAGTCTTTTCAACCTACTCATTAGGTAGCAGACATTCCCAAGAAACTATTCTTACCACATCAACACTCACATTCAAAAATAATGGATATGGAATTAGCCAATTTTTCTAAGTAAAATAATCTTTAAAGGGGCTGGCGAGATAGTTCAGCAATCTAAAACCCTGCTTAGGCAAGCTTAGGCAAGCATGCAGGGACAGAGGTTCAATCCCTGGCACCACATGTGGCGCCAGCTCTGTCCCCAGGGTGGGATGAGATGGCCAGGAAAAACAAACAAACAAAGAAAAATCTTTAAAAGAACTTGTTAAGGGGCCAGGGAGATGGCTCAGTGGAATAAGTGCTTCCCTGGTGAGCGCAAGGGCCTGAGTTCAATCCCCGGTTCTGCAAAAAAAAAAAAAAACTTGTTAAAGATTCTAGGATGATACCTCAGTGAATTAACCTTCAGGAAGAGAAATGACTAGCATGTTTGGTAAATACTATTATATCAAGTCCAAATTTCAAACCTACTTGGATCCATCTTCTTTGTCAATACTCTCCCAAACAACCCACCAGACAAGAACTCCTGCATTCATCTGCCATGCCCATCGCTTCTCTTGCACTTTTTCTAAAGTAACTACTATGCTTTTTAATTTCTTTCTCCATAAAATGGAAATGTCATATTTCCTGGCTACCCAAGGAGTACTTTGTCTATCATACAAAGTATAATAAGCAAACACTGTGAATTGCTTATTTTTTGAAAAAATCATTACAGTAAAAGACACAATACCATTAATTTTGCTCAAAATACTCCCCCATTTTTAGAACACATTTATCCCATAGATTTTGGGGGCAGGGCTGACACAGCATGTGGTATGGGAATCAAACCATGGTCCCTGAGTTTGCCTAAAGCTTGCCTAAGCAGGCACTTTAGACCACTGAGTTATCTTGCTGGCCCAATCTCATAGTTTTTGACACTTTCTGAGGCTGTTCTAGAAGTCCTTGTTCATAATGGTATCTTTAGTTGCACTGTCATGCTGCCTTGATGACCTGAATGAATTCTAAACATTTTACCTTTCATCATGATTTCAACTTTGGGCAAGAGTCAAAAATCTCATGATGCCAGATTTGGTGAATAAAACAGATGCAGACCCACTATACTGTGTTAACAGTCTGACTTTCCATTAGGGGGAGTAGCAGTGTTTGAATGCTACCAAGATAAGAATGTTTCTCTCCTAGGTCTAAGTGGGAAAGAAAGGCAGGAAGTGCAAGAGGTCCTGTACTAAGAAAGCCTACTACTCCCTCCTCTATTACTTAATAAAATGACTCATATCACTGTATGTATAAAAATAAAAGGCAAACATCCTTCTTCAATTTAAAATCAGGGATGGAGAGAAAATTGTTAACAAATGACACAACACTTGTATTAATGATTAATGTTAGATACTTTGAGTATAATATCCAATGCTAAATAAGCTGTAAACACAGAAAATCTTTTCTGCTTTGTTTAGTATCTTTCATAAAATACATCGCTAACAAATACCTGATGAAACAATATGGTTCCTGTATATAGTGCACACAGTCATTCCCAATCATTCAGGAGGCTGACCAAGAGGATCCTAAATATGAAAGAAGTCTCACAGAGAAAACCAAGTCAAGTGCAGCAGAAACATGGGTAATCCACAGCCAAGTTCAAGTGTAATTTAGTGACTTAGGCTCTTTGAGGTCCTGTCTCAAAAAATAACAGAGTTTTGGGGATATAGCTAATAAAAGAACCCTGGGTTCAATCCCCAGCACTGCAAAAAAGATAAGGAAATTAAATCATAAGTCTAGGAGAAGCAACATACATGTAATAAGATTTCCACAAGTAAGAAAACAGAGAGACAAAAAAGTACAAGTATGGCTGTATGTGGTGGTGCACACCTGTAATCCCAGCACTCAGGAGGCTGAGGCAGGAGGATTGTTGCAAGTTTGAGACCAGCTTGGGCTACAAAGTGTCCAGGCCAGACTGAGCTACATAGCAAGATCCTGTCACAAAAAGATCAAACAAACAAACAAAAAAAAGTACAAGGAAAAATTTCAAAATTCACAGTGAATTTCAGACACTAACAGCAATAATGAATACAGACCCATACCCAAGCATATCACCCTGAAATTTCAAAACACTGAGGTCAACAAGAAAAATCTAAGAACTTCCCAGAGGGAGGCAGGGGAGGAATAGGTTACAGGCAAAGAAATCTAAAAGTGCTGCCTAAGTAATGGCATATGCCTAAAATCCCAGCTACATGAGAACTGAGACAGAAGGATCCAAGTTTCATGCCAGCATAGACAACTTAGTTAAGACACCATCTCAAAATTTAAAAGAGGATTAGGATATTTCTTAGTAAGGTTTGTCTGCCTACTACACGGGAGGCCCCAGGTTCAATCCCTAGTACCAAATAATTGCAGTACCAGAAGCTGAAAGAGCCGGGGAGATGGCTCAGTAGAATAAGTGCTTGCCTGGCAAGTGCAAGGATCTGGGTTCAATCCCCAGTCTGAAAAAAAAAAAAAAAAAAAAAAAAAAAAAAAAAAAAAGTAATTTACAGAGGCTGAAAGAAAATAAAGTAGCCGGGCGTGGTGGCGCATGCCTGTAATCCCAGCACTAGGGAGGCTGAGGCAGGAGGATTGTTGTGAGTTCGAGACCAGCCTGAGCTACAAAGTGAGCTTAAGGCCAGCCTGAACTGCACAGTGAGACCCTGTCTCAAAAAAAGACAAAAAAAAAAAAAAAAAAA
>PVKA01050579.1:0-12643 GCA_004027165.1 Ctenomys sociabilis | reverse complement strand
TTGAAAATAGAGGCTTCTGCTTCAGGAGATGATGAAGAAGCCCTCCTGACCTATTAACAAAAGGTTGAGGCCAGCTTCTCTGACCTGCCTTGTAGGCTGGTGTCTGGGTGATCCCTGTCTCAGTCTGGTTCTGGCAGATGGTTCGGAGGATGCCCTTGTTGCTTGCTGTTTTTTTTTTCCTCTAAGATGACTCTGCCTGTTTAGAGCAGTCTCAGTTCTGTGGAACGTCTGCTAAGATCCAAAGTGACCATATGTTTAGTGTAATGATTGCAGACTTTTTGTTTCACATTTAACAGCCAATGTAAAATGATTAACTGATAGATTTACTTTTAAAAAGTCAGACTTTTTTCTATCAACTATCCCATTTTGCCCAGCTTCCAAATGAAGTTAAGTCTGGTTACAAGTTCCTTTGGCCCTGATTTACACACCATGTATTAGAATTTAGACATAAAATATCCCCATGAAGCCTCATGTGTTTGGAAGGCATTTGGTAGAAGTGCTGTACTCATTAGTGGATTAATCAGTTGATAAGTTCACAGATGACTTGCTGTTGTGGGGAGCTGGTTAAAGGCAGTCACTGGAAGCATGAGTTAGATGGATATACCTCCCTCCCTGATCCTTCCCTTTCCTCTCTCTGCTTCTTCACTGCTGTGGGCAGAGTTCACTTACCTCTACTATTCCCTTCCACCGTGCTGTTTCCTGGATCCATACCGCCCTGACTGTGACAAGGAACCCAAAGGAATTTCTGTAAGCTGTGGTGCTGGGGATTCTGTCACAGTGATTAGAGAGTGACTAAGGTGCCGTCTTATTCCACTGAAGCTTCCTTATACCTTAGCCCTATTCTATTTAAAATTACATCATACCATACAGTTCTTTTGAATTTAGACTTTTTAACATCCAGATTAGGTGTTAATGTTGTAGAGTGTGACAATCCCTCATGGTTTTGGATTTCCCTGTATTGATTCCACTTTTCCACAGCACAGGGATTTCAGAAGACACAAAAACAGTAACTGTCTGTTATCAACTGCTCACCTTAGGTCTAACAGCTATGTGAATGTTTCCTATGCATCATTTGATTGCTGCCTATTCCTGGTAGCATCATCAAAAATAAACCGAAACAGAGTTTTGAAAAATTTCCTACCCAGGTGCTAGGTAAGAAAGCTCATTTTAGAACACTGAGCTGCTCACCATTTTGTCTGCGCACTAGAATCACCTGAAACAATTCTGAAAAATAGCTAGCTCTGTGCACAGTCTAGACTGCAGAATACTAGAATTGTGTCTCTGGGGCGGCACCCTGGTCCAGGCCTCAGGAGGCTCCAGCAGGCAGCCAAACTTGGGTGCTGTGCTTTGCATGCCTCACCTGGGTCACTCGGGTTGAAGGGGGCAAAGGACAATCTTCCCACTCCAACCCCTAAGATCCTTGTAAGTATATCCACAGCTCTTAAAATTCTGACAACTAGATTCATTTGGGAAAATTTTTTAGAACACCAGCACAGAGCCCCATTCCCAAGGATTCTGAGTCTATTGGTAAAGACTGAATTCTGGCCATGAGTAGATATTTTTCTTTTCTTTTTTTTTTTTTTTTTTTTTTTTGGCGGAACCGGGGATTGAACTCAGGTCTTTGCGTTTGTCAGGGAAGCACTTATTCCATTGAGCCATCTCCCCGGCCCCCCTATGAGTAGATATTTTTAAGTCTTCCCAATCTATCTTAACATATTTGAAAATTACTGCTTTACATTATTCTTTTCAATTTACTTTGAAAACTGGTAATATTTATTTTATTGTATACCTTCAAGGCTCTTTCAAACAACTCTACATTTCTGTAAGCTTTCTCATTGATCTTTCCTTCCCTGAGGGAATGTACAGAACACTTTTTTAACTCCATCTGCTAATTAATATGATCAATGACTTTAATAATGAGTATGCATCAGGTATAACCCATGTAATAGATATAATCGTGTGCTGAAAGCCTCCAAAATCTAGAGGCTTACGATGCAAATATTTCACTGGTCAATTTTTTCAAAAATATAAGAATTGAAAATATGAGAAAAGAAAAGAGAGAATGAATGAAGAGAGAGAGAATGCAAGAACGATCCTAAACTAGGCTTAAACACTTTCCAGAAATGAAAGCCCACCCCCAACAGAACATTTTTTAAAAGGCAAATATCACATGTCTAGAGGGCTTCATGGAATCATGCACTGGGTATCATGAGGAGGCTTATGTAAGCGGGAAGCATAAGAACAGAGAATTCCGAAAGAGGGGCAGGGTGTGCAGTGGAAAAAGTATGGATCAATCTGTAAAATGCTCAAGAGCTAAAATGCTAATTTTTTCAAATGATTATTTCCTTTGGGTTTTTTAAAGCCTTACCTATAGTTCATTGTGTGGGGGGGGGAGATTTTTTCTCTTTTTGACATGTAACTAATACGCCATGCAGTGTGCATATTTAAAATTCATGATTTGGAGTTACAGCACACCCATGAAATCAGCACCACTGCCAAGCCTGTTACCCAGGTTGCTCACATCTTGTTCTAACTTGGTGTGAGCTCCAAATGACCACCGCTCTATTCTTGTCATTAGACATCATTTTGAATGTTCTAAAGTTTGAAACAGTGGAATCATACAGTGGCATGTGGAATTGTGTCACGTGGATTCTTTTTGTTTAGCTTCCTTATCTCAGCATAATTATTTGAAATCCATTTATGTCTTGTATGTTTATTCTTTTTAAACTTACATTTACTGGTACAATTTAGATATACACAATGAGGATATTCATCACAGGGAGTTTGTACCTGTGTAGGATATGTCTTGAGTCCACTTCTCCTCAGTCCTTTCATCTCCCTTCAACCCCTCTACCCTACTTAATTACAAAGCTTTGTTTCCACTTTATCCTTCTTTTATCATTTCTTTTATCCTTCTATTACCTTTTTTCTTTGGCCTCCATTCCTTTCCTACTCTTGGCTGGGTTGCTTCCCCCACACACACTGACTGGTTATTTCCTATATACTACATCTGGAGGTATTAAAATACTTCAAGTTTGTGTAACTAGAAAATATGTTACTTTTAGTTTTCAAAGGTATGTCTGCTAAGTATAAAATTCAGAGGATAGATCTTATTTTTTTTCTTTCAGTCCTTTAATTAGTCTAGTTTTTTTTACATACTTGGTCCTTTATTTTTCTTTCTAAGTTGAATAAGATGCTATTTAATTTTGTTCTTCCATAGCTAATATTTTTATGTATATGCTTTAATCTTTTTTTCTTTACAATAAGTTTTGGACAACTTCATTTTTGTGTACCTTGGTATGATTTTATTTCAATTTTGTGTGCAAAAGGTTCATTTTTCTTGGAAATGTGGTATTATAAGTTGAACTAAATTCAGAAATTTTAAATCTTTAGGAATTACAACTGGGACCAACTCTTCTTGAGAAGTTTTTGCACATCAAAAGAAATTGTCAACAAAGTGAAAAAACAACCCACAAATTTTGAAAAAATCTTAACTAATAAGCACTCAGAAAAAGGGCTGCTCTGTAGAATTTATAAAGAACTAAGACACATTATGACCCTCAAATTTAAAGACCCAATCCAGAAATGGGTATCTGAGATGAATACGCACTTCTCAGAGGATGAAATTAATGAAATGAATAAATATATGAAAAAACGCTCCACTTCACCAGCTACCTGTGAAATGCAAGTTAAAACAACACTGAGCTACCATCTCACTCCAGAGAGAATGGTTATCACAAAGAAATCTACCAACAAATGTTGGAGAGGGTGTGGAGAAAAGGGAACACTTCTCCACTGCTGGTGGGAATGTAGACTGGTGCAACCATTGTGGAAATCAGTGTGGAGACTCCTCACAAAACTAGGACTGGAAAACCCATTCAAGCCAGCTATCCCCCTACTGGGAATTTTCCTGGAGGAACTGGAAACATCCTATCATAGTGATATATGTGTCTCTATGTTTGTAGCAGCACAATTTGTGATAGCAAAATCTTGGTAACAACCAACATACCAGTCACATGAGGAATGGTTGAAGAATATGTGGCATTTTTATACAATGGATTATTACTCAGCTATAAAGAATGACAAACTTGAAGCATTTATATTAAAGTGGATGACACTTGAACATATACTCATAAGTGAAATGAACCAGACACACATGTGCAAATATCATATAGTCTCCCTAGTATAAGAAATCAAAAGAAGAATTACAAATAGAAAGGTATAACAACAACTAAAAAGAATTTAGTCAGTTAGGGTAAACTGAACTGCATATGTTGAAGGGTCATAATCAGCTTCTCTTCTGGATGGTTAACAACCTAAGTTTGCAGATCAAAAATTGGAGAAATGGAAGGACTACAAGGTCAGCCAACATTTTTGCTCTAGCCTTTCAAGGTCAGTGAAGACTCAGGACATGGGAGAACCTGTACTGTAACGTCATGGAACTCAGTTGTGCCCCAATTTTTCTGAGCCACAGAGGAAGGTGATCGATGATCTATAGTGTGCCTAAGGAGAGTTACATGGAGAGAAAACTTTCTCTCATGCTTTCACAGACAGCAAATTGGTCAAGCAATGGCCATGACTCATCCACAATGCTGACACTGACAAAGGATCTACAAAGTGCAGTACAGGGTTACAGGATAAATCTTGAGGGGACTTGACTGACCTCATCAGATACAAAAGTTACATTTTTTGTTATATAGGTCTTGCTTTATCTTGGTCTCAACCATCCAGCAGAAAAGTATAAAAATGAGGTACATAAAATAAAGCCATAATAATACGCTGAGCTGTAAATGGCTCTAGTCAACAACTTCTTCAGATAACCCACTACTATTGTGGACTGCTGGACTGTGCTCGATTGTTTTGCTGAATTCAAGGACCTATAATAATTAAATGACAATAGAAGACCCATCTCTGACAGTACTAAACAAAAAAAGGGGGGACACAAAGGAAGAACCATTCTGTGTTTGTATAAACAATACAGTTAGGATAAATATACAGTACTTTCACATAATTCTATGAGAAGAAATATTTGCACCAACAGTGTTTGGACAGGATATCCTGTCTGCGTCTTGTACTATGGATAACCACTAGGAAGATAACAATGTAAAAGGTATTAATTATTGAAACTGTACTATAATTCAGCTTTAAAGAAAAGATAGGTATACAGCAACTTTCTCTTAATTCATTGATTAAAGGATCTGCTCTAATAGTGTTTGTAAATAGAATATCATGTATGTACCTTGTACAGCCCACTATGAAACCCACTATGAAAACAATATGCAATGTATTGATCATTGAATCTGTTCTAGTAATTTGATTTGAAACTGTCTCATTGCTATTTGTTCTTTAATAAAATTATGGAAAATAAAAAATAAAGAAATTTTAAATCTTTAAATATTTATTGCCTAGTCCTTTCTACTTTGAAAATTTTAATTATATGAATATAAAAAAAAAAGGAGCAGTTAATGCTTACAATTTTTGTTTTTTATTGTGACATTTTTCCTTTCTTGAATTTCTTATAACTTCTTAGTTATTGTTTTTTTTAAGCAAAACTTATACGTTTATATCTGGTAATCTGAAAAACTAATTTGCACATAGCATCATGTAATACAGCAACCATTGTTGGATTCCTATTACTATGTTTAATGAAATCTTGTTTCATGTATAATGCTGTTTTCTTCTATCACTATTTTTTATTCTTTAAAAATAATAATAAAAATACAAACTTAAAAAAATTTTAAAAAAGAAAACTGACATGCTCACCTTAGGTGAGGCCCTACCTGTCCAGATGCCACATGCTGTACTGGACATCCTTAATGTCATCCAGAACCAAGAACACTTATGCTTGACTCTTGTGGTAATAATTCTGCTCAATCCTGTCATGTACAAACCCTTTAAGCTGGGCCCACAAGATTATGACTGCCTGGCATTGATAGATGAACTGCTGTTGAACTGACCAGACTTAAGAACGAACCCCTGACAGATACTGAGCATACCTCATTTATGGATGAAAGTAGCTCTGTTAGAAATGGAGTCCAATAGGATACTACATTTTGCTCACCTTGGACTATGTTATTTTGGCCAAGGCTCTCCCACAGGGATGGTTTACATAGTGAACTGAACTATGAGCCCTCATACAGTCCCCTCCATTGGTCTGAAAACAAAAAGGTCTACTGCTGCTACCTGGAAGCATGCCAAAGCAATAGCATGTCCTGAGCCATGCACACACACACAAAAGGCACAACATCCCATGCCTTGCCAGCATCTGCTACACTGTCTGCAGATGATACCAAAACTGTGCTCAAATTAATGCAGTACAAAGGCATGACTCTCCATTCTGGGGATCCAATTAACTGATATATCACCCTTTTAAAGCACTGAAGTAAAGCCTTATAAGGGTTGAAAATATCTATTGGTGCTTATATGCACCTCACCAGGCTAGCCTGAGTCATTCTCTATACAAACTGAGAGGGCAATAGAAGTTTTTAGGGTCCTGCCTCAAGAAATCATATCTTAATACGTCCCACCCTTGACCATTCACAACAACAATGGGCCCACATTTGTAGAACAAATAATTCAAAATTGGCAGAACTATTAAAGATTAAATTAAAAAGTACATATTAAAAGTTGAGGGAACGCTGGCCAGATAGCTCAGCAGATTAAAGAACCTGCTTAGGCGGACTCAGGGACTGGGATTTGATCCCTGGCATTGCATGCTGGCCCCACCACTGGTACATGCTGAGACAGCAACTGAGACTAGGTGTGGTGACACATGCATGTAATCCCAGGTCTTAGAAGGCTGAAAATAGGAGGATCACTAAAGTCCAATCTGTGTAGTGAGACTCCGTAGGCCCTGTACTAAATACATTATTTTAAAAAAAAGTTAAGGGAATAAAAACATAGTCCTATAGGAAAAGCTTGAAACAAGTTTCATAAAAATTTAGCTGAAAGACCAGTTTTATTTGTACACATCCCTGCACACCGTATGATGCAGATGTTTTATTTACTACCTCTATAAGTTTCAAAAATCCAGCCTTAGATGCACCATTCCAGAGTTAAAAGAGTCCACCCAGGGATTGGGAGATATCTCAGTGGTCCTAGTGCCTGCCTGGAAAGCACAAGGACCTGAGTTCAATCCCCAGTACCACACACTATACCAGCCCCCAAAACTGGGTGTTGTGATGCATACCCATAATCCCAGCGCTGGGGAGGCTGAGACAGGAGGAGCACTATGAGTCTGAACTGCACAGAGAGACTCTGTATCAAATAAATAAATAAATAAATAAATAAATAAATAAATAAATAAATAAATAAATAAATAAGCAAACTTTCTTTTAAAAAAAAGAGCCCATCTACACAATTTCTGGGCCAGACAGCTCCTCTGAAGGTCACTTTGAAGAGAGGAGGTACTCAAAGTCATGCCCTGGTCACTCCAATGCTGACTGGTCTATGTACTACTCAAGTTTGAGAATATCATTACAGGGTACCTGCATATCTAAATACATACATCCCATCTGTACCTTCACAGAATGATTATCCCAGTCCTTCCTTCTACTTAAGCTTGCATAGGTATTTGATATATTATATTGTCCACCTTGGTCTTGCTCCCACCCCCTTCTAGCTGTGACTTCTGCCTTCACTAAGATTTGGCCAGTGTCCAAGACACACTGGGCACTCTCTTCAATCAGATCAACTCCCTTACTCTCTTCCCAAAGTAAGAGTAAGGGGACACATGCTCTCCCTAAAAGAAGAATGAAAACTTGGAAATAATAGAGAAAACTACCCATAAACTTCTCATGGGGAAGTTTTCAGTCTTGGGGACATTGGCTAGAGCAACATCCTAGGATCCCTGACAACCCTGTTACTGCTTCCAGTTGGACCTTATCTCAGAAGACCACACCTAACATACCCAGCAAAGATTTTTCTGGAGAAACTAAAAGAGGGAAGGAATGTACCAGAAAATGGCCTCCCCTATTGCCTAGGCAACCTCCAATTTACTTTAGTTCCTGTTACGGTTCCTGTTACTTCCGTCTCTCACAAATGGCTGATCACTATGATGTTCACTGCATGAACCAATCCCCAATTGACAAACCATTCTGCCTCCGTACTTCCCTTTGAAGTTCATGAGCCTTCAGAGCCTGATATTTTCATGATTGAATCCCTATCAAGCCTGTTAATATTAAATATATCTTCTTCCAAATCCTGGGTGATGTACTTTTGTTTGTTTCTGCAACTCCAGTTGTTTATACCATTTCCCTACTATCAAGGTTTTGTGCATAAAATCTTTGCCTACACCTATGTTTTCAAGAGTTCTATCTAGTCTCTTTTCCTGCCAATTTAGTGTTTCTGTTTTAATATTTTGTTCTTTGATCCATTTTTGATTTTAGTCTAGTTATAAAATCTGTCATGGTGATAGATAGAGGTCTACTTTTAGTCATCAGCATGTAGAAACCAGGTTTCCTAGCACCATGTATTAAAGAAGACATGCTTCCAGTCAACATGTTTGACCCCTTTGCCAAACATAAGGTGACTGCGTGCGTTTGGATTTCTTTCTGAAGCTCCTAACCTGCTCCACTGATCCTCAGATTTGTTTCTGCTGTGGTTGTCCTTGCTGTTATTGCCAGTATCATGCTGTTTTCATCACACTGGCTCTGTAATTAAATTCCAGGTCAGGAACTGTGATGCCTCCTACTTTGCCTGCTCTGCCAAAGATTACCATTGCTATTCTATGTCTTCTTCTTTGTCCAAATGAATTTTAGACGTGTTTTCTTTAGTTCTGTGATGTATGCAAACAGTATTTTGGTTAGGATAACATGAAAGCTGAATAACAATTTTGGTAGTATGACCATTTTCACTATGTTGGTTCTTCCTGTGCATGAGCAAGGGATCTCTTTCCATTTTCTGATATCCTCTTTGACATCCTTTTTCAGAGTACTGTAATTTTCAGTGTATTGATCATTTACTTCCTTTGTTAGGTTAGAATCCTAAGCATTTCATTTTTTTTTTCAATGCTATTGTGAAAGGTGTTATTTTTCTAGTATCTCTCTCAGTGTGTCTATTGCTTCTGTACAGGACTGTTATTAATTTTCACATGTTTACTTAGTATCCAGTTATGACACTGAATTTGGTTATTAAATCTCCAAGTCCTGTGGTGAATTTTTGGGGTCTTCTATGTAAAGTATGAGGTCATCTCCAAATAATGACCATTTAACTTCTTTTCCTAACCTTATTCATTTTATTTCTTTTTCATCTAATTACTTGGCTAGAATTTCAAGAAATGCATTAAATAGAAGTGGTGGTAGTGAACATTCTCATCTTGAATAGTTTGTTTTCTTGGCTAAGAATCATCTCCCATGGTGTATATATATAGTCATCCTCCATATATAGTTGTTCTGAATGCTTGAACTCAATCATTTTCAGTCAAAAATATATCTATATATAATGGAATACTAGTCTGGTATAAAGAATGACGGATTTGAAACAGTTGTAGGAAAATGGATATACCTGGAAAATATAATGTTGATTGAAACAAACCAGAAACACAAGCTTAAATATCATATGGTATCTCTCATGTGAGTGGGACAAAGTACAAACAAAGGGAATAATAAAGAATAGACAGAAGGTGACAAGAAGATGGATCTCATGCAATAAGGAAGTGGTCCAAGGAAAAAATGCATGAGTTGTGTGGAGGAAGGCAAAGGAAAATAAGTATAGTGAAGAGATGCAATATACAAGAACGTAATAGCCTCGATTAAACTTGAGGTAAATGTTATGTAAACATTACATACCTGCTATAGCTCAGATCTAGATGTCTCCCCAAATTCATGCGGTCATGGGTGGGTTTTTTCAAAGGTGACTGCATCTGGAGTGTGTAATGGTGGGATTAAGCATGACACTGGGATCATGGGTGTGTGGTCACTAAGTTAGTCCACTGATTGGTTTCGCTTAGCTCTGGGTATGGATAATGGGAAGGCCCACCATGTGTGTGAATGCTACCTTCCCTAGATAGGATATAAGGTTCAGAAGAGGGTTGCTGGTATGGCTTGCTCCTGGCCACTTGGTTTCTTGCACCACTTCACTGCTTTTCTGCCTTCTGCCCACCATGAACTTGGCCTTTGCCATTCTGCTCTGACATGCCACTCTGCCTTGGAGCCAACCAACTATGAACTGAAACCTCTACAGAGTACAATAAACCTTTGTCTCCGCAACAGGAAATGTAACCAAGATGGTGCCATAGGATGCATTTAGATTAAAAATTTCAACAAGAATGAAAAGTAGAATAGTGGAATTGGAGAGAAAAGGAAGGAGAGTAAAAAAGAGAGACAAACTATGGTATGTGAAGGTAACCATTCAAGATGCTTAAAAATTAGTCAGACTGCAACTAATATGCTAATAAAAATAAAAAATTAAATTTAAAAATATTTGAAACTAACTTCCATCTATATAAAAAACATACCAACGTTTTTGTTATTATTCCCTACTTTATAATGTAACAGCTATCCACATAGAATTTTGATTGTATTGATTATAATACATAATCTAGAGATGCTATAAATATATAAGAAGATTATATATATTATATGAAAATACTGTACCACTTAATGAAAGGGGTGTGGAGGATCCAGGAATATATCCTGCAGGTTAGACACTGAGGTGCCATAATGTACTACAATTAATCTTTGCATCTGATAAGGAACATTTCAATTAATTTCCCTATTACAAAGGAAGCTGATATAATATATTCAGATCTCTGTACAGCCATATGGTTCTTATTCTCCAATAAACATAGAGGGAGTGTATGGCTAGATCAAAAGATAGGTGTACTTTTAAAGAAATTGTCAATTCCATTCCTGATGTGCCATGTTGGCCCTGCCCCCCGGGTGCTGAGTCAGAGATTGAGGCCCACACCTGTAATCCCAGCATTTAGGAGGCTGAAAACAGGAGAATCACTATGAGTCCAATCTGTGTAGTGAGATCCTGTACTAAATGCATAATAAAATAATGAAAAACAAAGAAATTGTCAAATCCTTCTAAAATGGTCTTACCATTTTATATTCCAAGCAGCAGTATATGAAAGTTTCAATTTCTTTGCTATATACACACTGAACTTGGCATTAGTTAATCTCTTTAATCATTCTATCATGTGATAAGTGACATCTAACTATGCTTTTCATTTATTTTTCCTTAATGATTAATGATAGCAACATTTTTTTTATTTGTTTGTTTGTTTTTTATACAAGATCTTGTTATGAAGCTTGAACTCACAGTGATGCTCCTGTCTCAATCTCTCTAGCACTGGGATTATAGGTGTGCACCACCAAGCCTGGTTTCAGGACGGGCACAGACCTGCTTGCCAGGCAGATTCTCATGCAGCCGAGCTAAATCCCCAGCTCAGCAACATCTCTTTATGAATTCATTTACTATCTAAAAATCTTATTTGGAAAAAAGGAATAAAATATAAAATAAAAATCTTATTTAGGGATCTGTTTTATGTTTTTAATGAATTGATTGTCTTTAAAAATTGAGTTTTGAATGTTTTTTATATACTGCCAGCCCTGCCCCTGGGGTTCCCTAATCAGCAATTGAGACTGGGCTTGGTGTCACATGCCTGTAATCCCAGCTCTTGGGAGGCTGTAAACAGGTGGATCACTATGAGTCTGATCTAGCAGTGAGACCATGAATATCCTGTAGACCCCTAAAATACATATATATTTGTTGTTGTTGTTGTTATTGTTATATATCCTTTTAGGAGGTAAGTGCTTGACAAATGCTTTCTCTTAGTGTGGTTGTTCTAATAGTTTTTTTTGAAAAGCTGAAATTTTTAATGTCAATGAAGCTTATCAATTTGTACTCCTACAGATTGTACTTTTCATTTCATGCCTAAGGCATCATTTTCTAACTAAAATCATATTTTCTGTCATATTTTCCACTGGAAGTTTTATAAATTTAGGTTTAACATCATTCTGCCATATGAGCTATTTAAGATAATTTTTGTATATTATATTGAGTATAAATATTTTCTCTTCCTATACTTAGATTATCTAGTCTCATAACAATATTTTATGATTTTAACTATATAGATAATAGATATCTTTGTTAACTTTTGTCTGAGTATTTACTACTATTGATGTACTGTTAATGTTATCCTTTTTCTAATTTTTACTATTCTTGCTAATAAGTAGACACCACTGAATAGTTAACAATTGACCACATATGCTGCAACTTCCTAGTAGTATTATAGTAACTTTACCTTAAATCTCTTTGGATTTTCTATATAGGTGACTATGTCATTATGAATAAAGCCAGTTTAACTTGTTCCATTCCACTAAAAAAATTAATTGCTTTTCTTGACTTACTATACAGGCTAAAGGTTCAGTATTGCGTGCGAATGATAAGAACAGACATCCTTACACTGTTCTGAACTCTTAGGGGAAGTGTTCAGTTACCACTAAAATGTTTCAGATCTTTTTGTAGATGTATAGCCAGGTTGAGGAATTTACCTCTCCAGTGATGCCTGTTGAGAGATTTTTAAAGTTATGACTAGACTAGGACCTGGGCAGGAATCGCCCTTGTCCTCGCTTGGAATTCCAGCTGCATAGGTGGCTGAGACAGGAGCATGACAAGTTCCAGCCCAGCCTGGATG
>PVKA01050578.1:0-12641 GCA_004027165.1 Ctenomys sociabilis | reverse complement strand
TGTCACTCTGGCAAGATGTTCTTCTGCTCCTGAATCAGCTGCATGGGTCTTGCCTTCAGCCTCTTTGCAGGGAGTTCTGCTGAAGGGTTCCGCTCTGGGCCTATGCTGTGCTTTGGTTTGCTTTGGGATCCAGCAGCCCGGGCAGTCTCCCTCACACGCTGGGCCTGCACTCTGGGTCCATTCGGGGTCTGGCGGCCTGGGCAGTCTCACTCACAAGCCAGGCCTGCGCTCTGGGTCTATTCAGGGTCAGGTGGCCTGGGCCTGTTTGTCACTTTTTATTGTGATGTCTTATTTTTGTTGTGTTGTTTGTCTTTCCTGCTTGAGTAAAGTTTTGTGATAAATTCATTGTTTTGTACTACTACCATTAGCACCTGGTTGACACATAGTAAGCACTCAGTAATGTTAATTTCATGAATGAGTAACATTGTAAGGACAGTAATTATTTTGCCGTTAGTGTATAGAATGTCCGACAATCAGGCCAGTAACAACACCTGTAATCCCAGGAGGTTGAAGCAGGAGGTTCAGGAGGGACCATGAGTTTGACGCTATCCTGGGGCACCTAGCAAGACCTATCTCAAAAAGAGAGAGAGAGAGAGAGAGAGAGAGAGAGAGAGAGAGAGAGAGAGAGAGAGAGAGAGAGAGAGAGAGAGAGAAGCAAAATAAATAACCAGAAAAGAACAAAAGAACAAAACAAGGCCTGCAATGAAGAGTTAAGAGAAACCTTAAAGACTAATCAATGATAAATCACCTTCCCCAACCAGCAACAGTGATCTCAAGACTAAATAAGCCAACCCTTTCCTTAGCAAGGAAGAATATCTCATGGGTTCTACCAAATTGGCGTTCAAGCCCAAAGGATTCTTTTAGAGCTATGAAAACCAAAAGTGAAATAATGGATCCTTACTTCTGCTAAGGCTTAAAAGCTGGACTCTGCTGTTGTAGTAGGGCACTCTGAAGCCCTGCACCAGTGTCCTCTCCAGCTGTTCTAGCTAGGATCTTTACTAAATCTCCTTTATAAAGATGTCTGTGCCTCAGACTGACAAGTCCTGATATAGAGTGGTTCTATAGATCAAGTTACTAAAAGAAAAAACTCTCAAGACTTCTGTCACCAAATTGCTCCAACATTAAGCAATTCTCTAGCTCTCTGGAGGCCAGTTGAGTCTTGTAGTTCAACTTTACCACTATAACTAGCTCCTTTTTACTTTGGGTTCTTGTTTTTTTTGCTTTTTTTTTTTTTTTTTTTTGAGACAGGGTCTCACTGTGCAGCTCAGGCTGGCCTTAAGCTCACTTTGTAGCTCAGGCTGGTCTCGAACTCACAATAATCCTCCTGCCTCAGCCTCCCAAGTGCTGGGATTCCAGGCATGCGCCACCACACCCGGCTTGGGTTCTTGTTTTGGGGCAACAAAAGATTGAAGCTGACAAAACAGATAGTGGTGAGAAATGACTTAGTGTGTATTTATTTAGGAAGAATGAAGAATGAAGATTCTTCCTGATGTCTGGGATGGGGTTTCCAAAAGATGGAAAAAGCCATAGATGTTCAAGTCAGGCGTCTTTACACAGTTTTTGGTACAAGTGAATTATGACAGAATACTAGTTGCTACCAGTTCTTTAATACCTGGAAAATATGCTGCCTAGTCAGTTTGCTTAAGTGAATTATTTTGGTCTTTTGTGTTTCAACTCACAGAGGCCCTGACCTTCAGTTTATTTAGGTTAACTATTCAGTATCTGTACCCTTTCTTCTATCTGGTGGCCTAAACATTATTCAGAGTTAGTGGAGACCCCACAAATTGAGTGTTTAGTTTTACAAGACTGTCTCCTACTTTATATAACAATAACAATTCTGCTTCTGCAGTACTTCTGAACTATTAGGTATAAATCGGAGGTTCCTTTGATTACTTCGATGGGCTCAATAATGTATTAGAATATCTCAGAACTAGGGAAAACATATGTGTACTGTTTTATAAAGAATATTACACTCAGGCATGGTGGTGCACATGTAACTGTAAAGTTGAGACAGTAGTATTACAAGTTTGAGGCCAGCCTGGGCAATTTAGCAAGTTAGTAAGACATTTGTCTCAAAATTAAAGAAAAGAGGATGGAGCCAAGAATGTAACTCACTGTAATTCAATCCCCAGGACTCCAAACAAGTGACATTATAAATAATATATGTGACTAGCCTGCTAATGAAGAATATAAGAGAGTCTGGCAGGGTCCTGAGCACAAGAGCTTCAGTCCTTGTGGAGATGGGATATGGATGTGTTTATTTTGATTCATTCACTAACCAAGAGCTCCATCAGTTTGGGATATTTGTTTTTATCCATTATGTATACATGATTGGTTAAATTATTGGCCATTGATGTTTGAACTTCATCTTAGTCTTCTTTCTCCCTGAAGGTGGAAGGGTGACATTGAAGCTTGGTCTCTCTAATCACAGGGTTGGTACCTATGACTGCCAGTCCCTATCCTGAAGCTAGTCAAGGGACTTCAGCCACCAGACATATTACTAACATACAAAGAAAGACACTCATATCACTGTCTTAGGATTTCAGAGCTCATAGAATCACTTGTGTCTATAATTAGGCATCTAAGTCCAAATAACAAAGATGTTCCTGTCACCCCTTTACCCAGGAAATTAAAAGTACTAGAATGGCAGAGGTCAAATATTTGTTTTTTGTTATGTCACACTATCCTAATCATATTATTTTCAAAATGTACATTCAAAGGTGACACCATGTTTCTGGTTTAAGTAATTGAGTGAATTGTGCTGATCATTTGAATTTAAGGAAAAATGCAGTGAATTCATTTTGGAGATAAGTTTGAGATGATAAGATATTCAAGGGAAGTTAGATAACTGAATTGGGGACCCAGAGGAAAAAACAGAGAACTAGAATTGGAACTCCTGGTAACCCAGTGGTGATTAAGCTTTTTGGCATTATTATAAAAGTCATTTAGGGTGTGTATTTTAACATGGTAAAAATTACATCATGGTGTCCCTTTCTAGTCACATCTTTTTTCAATCCTTGATTCTGGAATCCAATGAGTGTCCCGTCCAGCGGGTCAGTCAACGAGGGTCACCTGGGAGAGGAGCGGGGAATGAAGGAGGAGACAAAGGACAGGAGACGCGAGAAATGGAGACAAGACAGGATTCTAATCAAGTCTTGTTTATTCAAGGAAGCGACATGGCTTTTATAGCAGGGGGGAGAGGAAGTCAGCTCACCGATGATGTGGGCATACTAAGGCAATCTTACAGGCTAGAGGCACTCATGTGATCCACTGGGGGAGTATGCGGCAGGAAGTCATGATGTGGCAGCTTTGCAGGAAGAGAAACCTATTTCCATAAGACAGTGGAGGCTCTGGGGCTATCGTGCCTCCCACAAATGTGCATTTCCATTTCAGTAGTTTCATTTTCTGAGAATGTTATGTAAATGGAGTACTATAATATTAAACTGGCTTTCATTTGGCAACATGCCTTTGAGTCTCATCCAAGTTATTGTATCAAGCAGCAGTTTGTTCCTTTCTGTGTTGAGTGTTATGCCATTATATGGCTACATCACAGTTTATTCATTGACCTACAGAAGAACATGGGTTATTTCTAATTTCTGGTGACTATAAGAAGAGTTTCTATAAACATTCATGTACAGGTTTCTGTGTAAAATTAAATTTTCATTTGTCTAGGATCCTCTAGGTTTAGGAATGAGATTATTGGATGATATGGCAGGTTTATCTTTTCTTGTCATTTCCATTCATACCAGTGATTACTTGTTTATATTTACTTGGTATTTCAGTTTTTAAAAAATTTATCCATTCTATTAAATGTTTGGTGGTACTTCACCGAGGTTTTAACTTTATGTCTCCACTGGCCAATGAATATCTTTTTATGTGCTTATTTGCCTTTCATGTACCTTCTATGGTAAAGTATCTTTTCAGATCCTTTATTTTTTTCTAGGTTGTTTGCTTTTCATTGTTCAGTTTTGAAAGTCTATTATATTTTTTAGATACAGGTCTGTTAATGCATATGTATTTTGTTTGCTTTGTTGTCTAAACAGTGGTAAATTTTATAATTTTTTAATTCAATAGTGTTGTGGTATTGTGACTTAAAACTCAGGGTTGAGGATAGAAGAGCGTGTGCCTAAAATGCATGAGGTCATAGATTTACCTGCACAACATCCATCCCAAAAAAACCCATCCATCTCTAGAAAACAAATGAGCAAAAACCCCCTCATTTTTGCTCCATATGCTTCATTTAATCTCAGATTCTGAATATTTTTCCTTTCTTTTCTTCTAAATTTTTTTGGTTTTATATTTGTATCTATGATCCATTTCAAATTCTTTTTCATATAAGGTAGTAGATTGTTTGATTTTTTTCCTTATAGATATGTAGTTTTTCATATAGATATGCAGATATTTTGTTGAAAATATAGTCCTTTTTCCTTTCAGTTACTTTTGGATCATTGTTAAGTCTGTTGGCTATATTTGTTTGAGTCTGTTTTTGCATTCTCTATTCTGTTCACTGGTCTATATTTCTGTCCTTTCACCAGTAATGTACTGCCTTGGTTACTGTAGCTTTTAAGAAAAGATTTTTCTTTTTGTATTTTTTAGTACAGGGTCCACAGGATCTCACTATGTAGGTCTGACTCTTAGTGATCCTCTTGTGTTCAGCTTCCCAAGAGCTGGGATTATAGACATGCGCCACCATGCACAGTCTCAGTTGCCGTCTCAGTGCACCCCAGGGGCGGGTCCGACACTGCACGCCAAGGATCACATCCTGGCTCCTGCATCTGCCAGAGGAAGCATTGTAATCCCCTGAGCTTTTTTTTTTTTTTTTTTTTTTTTTTTTTTTCTGTAGTTTAGGGAAGGTTTTACAGGGTGTTCAGGGTCTCACTACTAGATTGGACTTGTAGTGATCTGCCTGTTTACAGCCTCCAAAGAGCTGGGATTATAGGCACATGTCATGATGCCCAGCCACAGTTGCTGTCTCACTGTGCCTCAGGGGCGGGACCTGCACTGGCAGGCCCAGGGATCAAATCCCCTGCCCCTGCATCTGCTTGCAGGTACTTTAATCCTCTGAGATATTTGGCTGGCCCTTTAAAATGTTTTCTGAGGCAGTGTTTCCCCATATAGTGCAGGTTGGCTTTGAACTCACTTGTGTAGGATAGGATGGCCCTGAACTCTTGGTGATCCTCCTCCCTCAGCCTTCTGACTCCTGGGATTATAGGCAATCTGCTGTAATTTTCTAATAAGTCTTAAAAAAGGATAGTGCAATATGTCTAACTTTGTTCTTTTTCAAAATTGTTAGCTATTTTAGATTCTTCAACTTTTCATGTAAGTTTTAGAATCAATTTACCTGTGAAAAAAATTCTGCAATTTGGTTGGAATAGTATTGACTCTCTAGATCATTTAGTATAGAAATAAAATTTTTGTCAAGTAGGGCCTTCTAGTCCATGAAAATGATACATTTTTCTGTTTACTCAGATTTTATTTGATATTATTCACTAATCATCATTTTACATTTCTATCATGTAGATTTGATATACATTTTACTAGATTTATCCTCATGTATCATCTTTGTCATCTTCTTTTCTTCTCCTCACCTTATCTTTGTTTCCCTTGCCTCCCCACTCCCTCCTCATCCTTGTCCTCTCTGGCATTATTTTTTAAATTATGGTTCCTAGGCAGACATTGATAATATAGAAAATGATATATAGCTATATAAATATGATAGATTTTCATCTTCTAGCTTTATATCCTCTGGGTTTTCTAAACCAAAAAGTATTAGTTCTTAGAAGTGTTTTTTGTTTTTACTTTGAATTTTTTAAGTGAACAATATTTGCTGCAAATAGGAAGAGTTTTGTTTCTTTTTCAGTATGTATGTATGCCCTTTATTGTTTTTTCTTATCGTATTATTCTGACCAGTACTTGTATTATAATGATGGCTAAGCATAGTGAGATTTGGGTGTTTGCATTTTGTCCCTAATCTTAGTGTGTAGAACATCCAGTCTGTCATTACTAAGCATTTTTCTTTTTATTATTAGTATATGTGTAGTACATAACAAATATGTTCATTAAAAATTGGTACATACACATGTCACATCTTGATCCTTTTTGATTCTCTCCCTTCTGTCTGCCCCATCTCCAGATCTTTGCACATAGCTATAGGTTTTTGATGTTCTCTTTCAAATTAAGGAAGTTTCCCTCTATTCATAGTTCAGTAGTTATTTTCAGATGTTAAATTTTGTTAAATGTTCTGACATTGCCAGTCCTACAGATAACCCACTACTATTATGAAGTACTGGACTATATTGGAATATTTTGCTAAATTCACATACCTACAATATTTAAATGACAATGGAATACCCTTCTTGGACAAAACTTAACAGAAAAAGGGGATACAAATAAAGGACCATTTTGTGTCTGTATATTGAAAATACTTAGATATACAGCTAATTTCTCTTAGTTAGATGAATAGAAAGATTTGTTCTAATAGTGTTTGTGGACAGGATATCATGTCTGTATCTTGTACAATAAATAACCACTAAGACAACAACAATAACAAAAAATAATAAAAAAAAATTTTTTGTTAAATGATTTTTCTGTATCAGGTAATATGATTGTGTGATTTTTTTCTTCTTTGAACCACTAATACAGTGGACTGCATTTAATTATTTTAAAATATTGAACTAACCTAGCATTTTAAGAATAAATCCACTTACAGTTTGTTTTACTTTTTTTTTTTTTTTTTGTATTTAGTACAGGTTCTGCAGGGTCTCACTACACAGATCAGACTTGTAGTGATTCTCCTGTTTTCCACCTCCTAAGAAAGAACTGGGATTACAGGCATGCCATCACACCCACCCTCAGATGTCTTCTCACCCTGAGGGCGGGGCCAGTGCTGCTCGCTGGGGATTGAACCTTGGTCCTTGAGTCTGCCTAAGCTGGTGCTTTCATCTGCTGAGCTGTCTGGCCAGCCCTGCCTTTTTATACATTACTGGATGTCTTGGTTACTTTTCTCTCTTTGCTGGGACAAAATTCCTGATACCCAGAATTTAGGAAGGAAAGGCTTATTTAGCTCATAGATAGTGGAGGTTTCAGTCCATACTCAGCTAGCTCTAAAGCAGAGAGGAGTGTGGTAGAGGGCTGCAGTTCATGGAGACAAAAAACAGCAAAACAGCAAGGGTGAATGGAAGGAGTAGCAACTATGGTAACTGAGAGCAAGTCTGTTTCCCTTATGTTGTATTCAGGCTATCTGTTCCAGGCCAGGTATAGCATTCACATCCATAATCCTAGATTGCTCACACCCATAATCCAGCACAGGATCATGAATTAATCACAAAGTCTAGAAGTCTGCCCTGTGATTGCATGAGGCTTTGGGGGGGACCACTACACACAAACTAGACTTGATGTGCTTCAAGAAGTTTTGGTTCTATGTTCACAAATGGTCTTTGTAATATTTTTGGTCTGGTTTGTTATCTGAGTAATTTTGCTGTCATAAAATTGGTTAGGAAAATTTCCCTTTTTCAAATCTTTGGTAGAATTTACCTGTGAAACCATCTGGGTCTGGAAATGTTTTTGCCAAACTTTTTTTAAAAATAGTTATAATATTTGGGTTACTGTTTGGGTTTCTTTTTTTTTGTGCAGGATCTCACATTCATAGTGATCTTCCTGCTTTTTGCCTCTCAGTGCTGGGATTACAGGTGTGCACCACCGTGCCCCGGATTGCATCGCCTGGATTGCATCGCCGGCTCAGCGTGCCCAAAGGCGGGGCGGGCACGGCATGTGGAACCAGGAGTCAAACCCTGGTCCCTGCACTTACCTAAGCAAGCGCTTAGTCCACTGAGCTATACCGCTGGCCCTGGGTTACTGTTTAATCTTGGATGAATGCCAGTAGTTATTTGGCATTCATTAAAATGTGTATTTAGAAGAGCAATCACTGCTATTGAATAGTTGTATGACCTTGGTCCTTTAGTTTATCTGAAAGCCAGAAGGTTAAATTCATTTATTTCCTTTTCTTCTCATTTTTAAGTTTTATAAATCCTGGTAGGATGAAGAGATTGTATTTGAAAGTTTTGTGGAAAGATTCTGTGTATCTGTTTCTTGATTCATGTATCATTTAATGAATATTGATTTACTTAGATTCACTTTGCCTTTTAACAGATATTTTGTATTTTCTTCTAATAAATTATTTGTTCATGAAAATATATGGGTAGAAGAAAGTCTGTGCATTTATGCCTAATATATATATAGTATGTGAAAATTACTTTTATAACTTAGCTTATGATATTAAGGTGTGGTTTTTCTAAAACTTAAATTATCATTTTGAAATTTTAGAAATATAAGAAATGCATTTTTTCTGTGATTATACTGATCTTCATAATTACAAAGTCATTTTTGTTTAATAGAGACAATGTCCATGTAAATATTGTATGTAAAAATCATTTTAAAAGGTGGATAGCACAATGTTGTACATTCTGTCCATTTGTTAGGTTAAAGCAAAATGAAAGTAGTATACAGATTTACTGCTGAAGGAAACATTAGGTTGCAGGCTGCAGCTGGAGGATTTTACGTAGGCACCTGTGGGTTTGAGTGCATTCAATATACAGACTGCAGTAGGAGGCTGGCACTGACTCTGCTGACTCCAGTACACTCCTTCACTGCTGTTCTGCTGATTTCTCCACTGTCTAGAAGACAAACAAAATGGTGCAGCACGTTCAGGGATGGGGAAATAAATAACCGTCAGTATGATTCACAGGTGGGTTTGCTCCACTGAACAAGACAAAAAATTATTCAGCAAGACTAAAGGCTTAGTTCAGTGTGTCAGATGTTCTTGTCTGTTTTAATGTTTGATTATGGCCATTTAAGAATGAAACTGTTACAGTTCTGAAATCTGCATGCCCTCAATATATAGAGGTTAAGCTATGTTGCATGTGTAATGTTAGTAAAATGCATGTGTGGGATCTCCATAAACAGATTTATTTGTATTCATTTTTTGAGTATATTACATATTGTATTCATGAAATAGTTCTGTTAATATTTGATTTTTTAAAAAAAGAACCTATAGATTTTATATTTTCTCTGTTACATATTTGTCGCAGCTCTTACCAAGCTCCTTTTCCTAATACTGTGAATTTTATAATAGCAGAAAGCATTAGTATAGCATTCTCTGGTGAGATATGGAAAAATCAGTAGAAGGAACATGAGAGTCAGCGCTTCATATTTTATTGATGACAGTGATGCAGGGTGAGCTAGCATCGCACAGTCAGGATTTAAATTATCTTTTATGAAAGGAAAATGTTTGTACGATCAGTCATGTTATAGAAAATGAGTATAAAATAAAGGAAATAGGGCAAGTAAAATTTTGGTTCTTGGTTTTTTGAGCAATACTCAGCACTGACTCAATGCATTGTCATTTTAGAAGTACACTATAGAACAATCAATTATCAAGCATAGAAAAAACATGGACGTTTAGTTCCCACCTTTCCCAGAAGCACTTTCTTATGTACTCACATATTTTGGGTTTCTGCGGCTGCATGTTTCTAGGAAGCTGTTGAATTGAGACAAGATATGTTGTCTTAAGCCACACCCAAAAGATTCAGCTTTTTTTATGCTTTGGGGTACTATTTTAATCCTGTGCTGATTTATAGCCATCATCTATGGGATGTCTTTGATATATATATTATGGGTTCCAGCTTAATGTGTTTTTGAACATCTGAGTTACTGTATTAATAGTATAGAAAAGAAGTATTTGAATTATGCTGCACTGTCTCTGGCAGGGAAAGAAAATATGTATTTGTATGATTCTATTATAGCTGTCTGCAAGTATTGTAAACATTATAAAACAATACTGCTTTTTATTTATTTATTGTGGTTAGTACAGTGGCATAACATTCAAAGTTTAAGGTTTTTTTTAAGAAACATTTTTAATATTTGACTTTTGTGTGTGCTTTAAAAAATTAGCAAATGATTCAGTCATGAGTTTAAAAATCTGTTGTAATGGTTTATTCCACTCTAAAGATATTTTATATGTGATGAGAATTAACTCTATGCCTGTCTGCCACTGTGTTCTGTTACCTCACTTCACTGTAGATGAAAACAAAAACAGCATTAATCTTAGTAGTCTGCAGAGTACTCATATTTTATGTTTTCCAAAACTCTTTTAGGCAAAGCAAATTCACTCTTTTCAGAAAGACAAAACAATTATTTTATCAAACAACAGAAGAACAATAAGAATTTTTTTATGTGCCAAATTTAGTGAAAATAAATAGCTAACTATAGATTGAAGTACACTATATTATTAGAATGTTTCATGTGTCTAAAATGTTATATAACCCTGATGGAACGTTGCAGATGAAACAAAGAAATCTGATTGGCTCTCCACAAGACACAGCAGCCTTGAAATTGTTTCTAACCAGAGGCTTGTATAGCAGGCTAAATGGTTAGTTAGCATTACAGAAAAAACAAAAATGCCTTGGAAATGAGGTGAAGTTTGGAAGAGAAAATGAAATCTCCCTCACCCTCACCCCTATTTTTGCTGTCTCACTTTGCTTATTGTTATTTTGGAAGTCTGTTATATTCTATTATGTTGTCAGACTTTTGAGGTCATATTATGTGGTAGACTTGTAGAATTTTTCTAAAAAGAAGGTTTTTTGTTTGTTTTGAGACAGGATATCACTAAAATGAATTTTGCCGATCAGATAGCTTGGCAGACTAAAGCACCTGCTTAGGCAGAGTGCAGGGACCAGGGTTCGATCCCTGCCTAGGGCATGCTGAGATGGTGATTGAGACTGGATGTGGTGGCACTTGCCTGTAATCCTAGGACTTGGGAGGCTGAAAGGAGGAGTATCACTATGAGTCTTATCTGTGTAGTAAGACCTATAGACCCTGTACTAAATATAAAAAGATAAATAAATAAGAATAAAATGAGTTTTATGTTAGGTGGTAGAATGGATTAATTAAATGTAATTTTGGAACGTATATTGAGTATGGATGAGCTGAAGGGAGGATGTGATGGAAAAGAGTTCTGAAGGACAGGACACTAACAGCAGCTCTTTGGCCTACCCATTTGTATCATACAAAAATTGAATTTGATAATTTGTCTTCTAAAACTTTGGCAGTGCCACATTGTTACTGACATCCAAACAACAGAATGTTACAAGACAGAGTAGGTGGAACGTTGCCTGCTGGCTATTAGAAATAGGCTTGAGATGTGAGAGTAATGTCTGTTAACTTTTATTACTTAATTTTTGACAAGGTAGTCTGCTGGTTGATAGCTGTAAATTATTGTGTCAAACATGTGACCCTTCTATGCCTTCACAGAAAATACTTCAAATGTACATACATAATAAATGGATATATCCTGATAAATATGACCTGTATGTTACAGGTTTCATTTCTGTGCTTATTTTTTAAATTATCTGATATAGTAATAGAATCAGGCTGAAGGCACCTGGCTGTAGGAGTTACAAATTGAAAACAAAATGGTTGGCATGGATTAGTACTATAAGTTTGTGACAGAGAGTTTGATATAGTTGTCTTGTTGAATGAATGATACAAAGTAATATGAAAAATGACTTGTATGAGGTATTTTTGACAATGAATGAATGTTGTTTTATTAAAGAAAATACATACTTTTACAGCATCAAAACAAAAGGTGTTATACTATAATTTCTTTGTAAATGATAAAAACCTCATTAGTATTCATGTAGCTATTATCGTCTTTGTGTAATTCAAAGACCTTCTTAGTTTCTGAGAATATTTGTGAATCTTTTAATAATGTAGTTAACTGTTAAAAGAAATAAAAGAAGATTTGTTACTTTCTTGGAATAAAGGATATTAAGATAACAAATCCTTAGGAATTTAATATATATTTTAGATCAGTCAATATTAAAGATAAAAGAGTAACAGGAAAAATTAGACATGAGTGAAAAATATGATTTATAACATAGTATCTACATATTTGTATTTTAGGGAAGATCTATATGTTTATTTAATGGAGCTCTATCTACCTACCTGCCAAGAAACTTTTAGGTCTTGCTATGTAGTTCAGGCTGGCCTTCAACTTACTTTTTGTAGTCCACGTTGTCCTCAAATTCATAGCAGTCCTTTTGCCTCAGCCTCACAAGTGCTGGGATTATATTCATGTACCACTAAGCCCAGCTAGCATTTTCCACTGAATTTTAGCAATTGTTTAAAATTAAATGACATTTTACAATTGTTGATGAGCTTGGATACATTGAGAGATAACTTGAGAATTAACTTAAAAAAGCTAAAGACTGCATATTAGTTCGCATATCTGTCTCCATAGTGGAATGCCTCTGTACTTTGAGAGAGCAAAAATGAAAAATTTATCTCCTCTACTTCTCTAGTCCCCAGTGCTTAGTTGGTTCTAATCATGGATGAATGAATAATAATAGCAAGCATGTATGTAAATAATAATAACATGCACACATATTCATGCATAAATACATACATACTTATACAAATTTAATTTTCACTACCTTAAGGAATAAATTGTTACTTCACGTATTTCATTGATGAAGAAATTGAGGCATAGAGAGGTTGTTAAGTGACTTGAGCAGTGTCATACAGTAAGTGATGGAAACAGGATTTGCACAGGATGGAAACAGTGTTTCTGAACTCTTTCATCATAT
>PVKA01050577.1:0-12647 GCA_004027165.1 Ctenomys sociabilis | reverse complement strand
GCGCTTTGGTTCCTGCCTCGTGGCCTACTATGAAGATAGGGTAGCCGGGCGTGGTGGCGCATGCCTATAGTCCCAGCACTTGGGAGGCTGAGGCAGGAGGATTGTTGTGAGTTCGAGACCAGCCTGAGCTACAAAGTGAGTTTAAGGCCAGCCTGAACTGCATAGTGAGACCCTGTCTCAAAAAAAAAAAAAAAAAAAAAAAAAAAAAAAAAAAAAAAAAAAAAAAAAAAAAAAAAAAAAAAAAAAAAAAAAAAAAAAAAAAAAAAAAAAAAAAAAAAAAAAAAAGAAAATTAAAAAAGATAGGGTAGACAGAAAAATAGAAAGCAAGATCTTAGCCACACTCAAGCTTTCAACATCTGTCTAGTTTTCTTCATTTTTTAATAAGCTGGTTCTTTGGTAAAACTGTTGAGAAGAATAGAAAAAAACAATCAAAATGAAGACAAGGGACCTCAGGATTTAGGAATGATGGGACTAAAAGTAGCTAGTCACATACTCAATAGCCAAGGTGACTGTCTCTGCTCTCTGCCCCCTCCATTAACATGTGTTTTAAGTTCATATTTTTCATGACCTTCTGAAAATTCAGTAGTCCTTATTTATTTATATTTGTTTTTTTAGACAGGTTTTCCCATGTAGCCCAGGCTAGCCTCAGACTCACAGCAATCCTCCTGCCTCAGCCTCCCAAATAATGGGATGACAGGCATGCACACAGCAATTCAGCTCAAGAGTCCTGATTTAAACTCCCATTTTTAGGGTAGGCCAAATAGCTCAGCGGATTAAAATGCCTGCAAGCAGACCCTGGGGCTGGGGTTTGATCCCCAGGCTTGCCTTACTGGCCCTACCCCCAGGGCACGCTGAGCTGACAAGGCAACTGAGACTGAGCATCGAGCACACCAGTAATCCCAGCTCTAGCAGGGAGACCCTGTAGACCCTTCCCTAAAAAAAAAAAAAAAGAAAGAAAAAATAACCTATATTTTTGATAAATATACTGCTTCTTCTATGTTTGGGATATCTTTGCAGAAAAATATAAATTTTATTGGTTTCTTCAATATAGTCTAAAAATGAACACAACGTACATCAGTACAACTGTAAGGAACAAGGGGCCTTAAAGAACCTGCTACTTGCAGTTGCCTTCCTGCTTTGACAAAACAGAGTGTGTAAAGTCAAAACACAAGTCCCTAAAGCACACTGAAACCCTACCTGATGCATGAAAGACATCAGTTTTTATATTTTGATAGTGGGGACTGGACCCAGGGCCTTGTGCATGCCACGCATGTGTTTACCCTCTGAGCGATATCCCTATAAACTTCAGGCCATAAATTCTAGGTGGGTCATGTAGAACGCGCCTCTTGTGTTGCAATATGTGTAGAGTGCATTGAACCTTCACACTCCATTCACTTATTGCCTAATTTTGCAACTGTCAATTTTAACATGTTTACTGGAAAACCTCGAACACACACACATGCGCGCGTGCGCGTGCACACACACACACACAGCCCTTTTATCTGTAGATTTTCAATATCAGAAATAGATGAGTAACTTACCACCCACCCCCTGTTAACTTTAACATGGTCAGGATTGTTTTCAGTTATCACAATCGTAGTTTAAAACTGAAACTTACTGCTAAGCCAGTATCAAAGGAAGATAGAGATATTTTGTTGCTAGTCTGCCAAATGTCATGTGGAAACTGCAAGAACTGAACAATGGAGAAAAGCTAGGCTTGTCAAGCTAGAACTAGATTCCTGGTTCACTAGTAGATTCTACTGAATAAAGCCAGAAGCATGCATTAATGGGGCTTATTTATTATTGGCTTAAGACATACTCAGTGTCACTCTTTAATCTTTTTTCAAATCTTCATTGTATCATTCTTAATAATAGTTAACATTTATTATTTATTTATTTTTATTTTTTGGCAGAACCAGGGATTGAACTCAGGCCCTTGCACTTGCCAGGGAAGGGCTTAGCCCACTGAGCCATCTCTCCAGCCACTGAGCCATCTCCCCAGGCAATAGTTAACATTTAAATAATCGACATGACAGATTGTGAATTCAGTTAATCTGGATGCATTTCTCCATGAAATAGCTCCTAATCTTATTTTGAGAAAATTGAGGTGGAGTGAAACTTCCCCTCAGTTACATACCTGGTAAATACATATTACCTTTTCCTAGTGCTTAAATATTATATGTTAAAAGTCAGGTACAGGCAAAGAGATTTAGAATTAATCTTTCCTTAAAAATAGCAATTATTAGTTTTCCTAATAGGTTTAAGAAAACTGAAGATTAAGCCAGGTGTGGTGGCTCATGCCTGTAATCCTAGCACTCGGGAGGCAGAGGCAGGGGGATTGCTGTGAGTTCGACACCAGCCTGAGCTACAAAGTGAGCTTAAGGCCAGCCTGAACTGCATAGTGAGACCCTGTCTCAAAAAGACCAAAAAAAAAAAGACAAAAACAAAAAAAACTGAAGATTAGAAACAAGAAAACAATGCCTAAGATTTGGAAAGCTGGGTATGGTGGTGCACACCTGTAATCCTAACACTCAGGAGGCTGAAGCAGGAGAATCATTGGGAGGCCAGTATGGGCTACAAAGTGAGTTCAGGGCCAGCCTACATAGTGAAACCCTTTCTCAAAAAGACAAAAGAAAAAAAGATTTGAAAATTTTTAACCGAAGTAGTTAAAATTCACTAACTACCACTCAAAAAATGAAGTAGATAATCTTAATTCTATAATAAATAATATAATTCTATAATAAGTACTGTCCACAGTACATAGAGGTAACAGGAAACAAAGCCAACCAAGATTCAAGCTTGAAAAGATTAGTTTTTTAGGTATCAGGCAGACAGACTTCAAAAAAAAAGAGATAGGGGTGGGGAAACATGCCGCACTATGCTACCCAAGCCAGCCCTTTAGTCTTGCCTCCTCTGTCCAAGCAGCAGGGACTACAGGAGCATGCCACCATGCCTGACTGGGCTGGTGACAATCTTAAAAAAGGAACAGTCATAATACCTGAGGTACAAGTAGGTCAGCACATAAACCCCCAACACAAGGCAGAGTCACTTATTAATTTGAGAATAATAAAAACAGTTGGGGGGAGGGAGGGGAGATATAAACCTAGTGATGTGGAAATTGCTAATCTTCAAAGGAGAAGTACAGGAGAGCATTCCCTATACCAGCCTTCTGTTTAAATGTGGGAAATCAGGAAGTTTTGCGGGTTGGATAACACTGTCTGAAAGATTAAAGAACAGGTTATGGCAGGATCCTGATGTGAGCCGCGTATCCAGAGACCTCTGGGCATGATACAAGTCGGCTTTCAGGTCCCCTCTGTTCTCACTGACCATTAACTCCTACCCACTGCAGCCTGGGGTATTTCCCCTCAAGCACAACCACCCACAGCCCCAAACTAGCTCATGTTCCTGCAGATGCTTTCCTATGGATCATACTCTGGACCTGACCAGGGAACGTGCCAAAACTGCACCAGGATAACCTGTTTGTTTAATCCTGACTTCACCAGTTGAACAGAGCCCCCACATCCAGGTCTGAAATAGGTATTTATCATCTCAGGGCTGAAGCGAATATCGGTGTAGCAGACCATAGCCCAGTAAGACGACCTATTGTAATTTCTAAATAGGATTCAAGACTACATGTACACAATGAATGCTTTGTAAATACAGTGCTCAGAATTAAAGCTGCAGCTCCTTGTCCTCAGTTTTCACTTGCATAGGAGCTGGGCAATACATTAAAATTCACCACTGCGGCTTATAAACTTACATTTGGCCCAGTGTTTTCCAAACTCATCATGACATCCGTTATCCTGGAGAAGAGATTTAACCTCTGTAGGTTGGTTTCTTCATCTACTGATCTCTAACAGTTGAACGCTACATTTAAGATCTCAGGTATGAACTGGTTTTTACAGGAATGTAAAAACTGAAGGTATTGTTTTTGCATGTAAGAAAGAACAGTGAATAAGAATAGCATAGGAATGAGCTGTAGGTTAAAAAACAAAACAAAACAAAAAAAACATTGGCCCAAATTTGACTTCATCAAGTGCAAAATTTGAAAGGTGGTCCAACAAGGGGAACTGAAAAAATTTTTATTGTTTGAGACAAAAGCTTATCTTACTTTCTAGTTGAGGCTGACCTTGAACTCATAACTGACCTTGTCTCAGTCTCCCAAGGGCTACCATGCTGCCTGGCTTCTAAAGTGATTTTATACTAAATCTCCAACATTACATACTTGCAAATTCTAAATTAAATCTAGGGTAGTTAGCATTCATTTTGACAATAGTCTCATTTTATTTGCTTGAAACAATACTTATTTGACAAAAACAAGACCTGTCTTTCACTCATATGTGAACCCCAAAACTTAATTTACCAACACTATGGAAATTAAATTAAATATTAGCATCTAATTAAAATAGTATTAGGGGCCAGGGAGATGGCTCAGTGGAATAAGTGCTTCCCTGGCAAGCACAAGGACCTGAGTTCAATCCCCGGTTCTGTCAAAAAAAAAAAAGTATTGGGCCTGGGGAGATAAGTCAGTGGCATAAGTGCTTACAGTGTTAGAAGGAAATCAATACATGTGAATTGGACTCCAGTGTAAGGTGAACATACACATAAAATTACTAGAACCTGCTATCTCTAAGTGATTATATAGCCAGGCAGTATGGCACATGCACAAAATCCCAGTACTCAGGAGGCTGAGGCAGGAGGATCATTGTGAGTTTGAGGCCAGCCTGGGCTACATATATGAGTTCAAGGCCAGCCTGCACTACATAGTGACCCTGCCTCAAAAAACAACAGCAAAAGAATATATAAAATTTTACTTTTATTCTCAGGCTTCGGAGTAGACTAAAAAAAAATTAGACACTATTTTTCCATAAAATTTTAAAGTATAATAATGTCTGTAAGTATAATATCATGTATGCACCTTCTGTGATACCAAAACATTATGAAAACAGTTTGCAATGTATTAATTTATCAAATCCATCTTGTCAAGGTATCTTAAACTGTCTCATTGATATTTGTACTTCAATAAAACAAAAATAAATAAATAAATAAAATTTTAAGAAACAATGCATTAATATGTGATTTCTTCAAATTTCATTATGATGTACAGAGGCTCAATTTATTTAATTGCTTTATAGAGGGCCTCACATAAAATGTAGGCTGCTAAGTCCTAAGAAAACCATCAAAGAAAGTTTTAGGGTTGTTTTCACCTGCAGATTACATGCGCAGGGGCTTTTGGTTATGCTATGGGGTGGGAGGCCCTGTTGGCTACGCCTGGATGGAGACCAGGCAGGCTGCTGAACGCATCCTGGAATGCCCGGCCTGGCCCACTGATGAGGCACGGAGACTTGTGCTACCCAGGCGGATCCAATGCCAGGAGTTGTGAGCAGTCAGATCAGTGTGGGCTTCAGCGTCCCAGAGGCCTGTGTTCTATTCTCAGGTCCACCACCTCCTCGTTGCGGGCAAGCTGCCTAGCTCTCCCATTGTAAGGCAGCATGATCTCCACTACTCTGGACTACTGCGAGGGTCAGGAGACAACATGTGTTCATGTGGCTTATTCTACTAAATGGAGGGGCCGGGGGGTTGTCACTGACAGGATGAAGTTCTAGATGGGAATCCTTGAAGAGAAAAATGACAATGGACAATCTGAGAATCTCAAGTCTTTTTAGTTAATAATCATATTGCAATATTGATTCACTAACCTGGCAAATGGACTGTTTCCATGTACAGTAACATAAGAAATTAAATGTAGGGCATTCTGTATGTAGCAAATTCTATATACTAACTTCATAAGTTTTGTAAATCTATAAAATTTTTAAAAAAGTAAAAAGCTGGGGCCAGGGTGATAGCTCAGGAGAATAAGCGCTTGCCTGGCAAGCACAGGGTCCTGAGTTCAATCCCTGATAATGAAAAAAAAAAAAAAGTAAAAAGTAGAGTGCAGTGGAACATGTCTGCAATCCCAGCATTCAGGAAGCTGACCCAGGTGGATGGCCCAGAGTTCAAGGCCAGCTTTAACTACATAGCAAGTCCCTGTCTCAGGAGAAGACAAAAAAAAAAGTAGAAAAGAGAAGTATCTTTGTTTCTCTTCCTTTCTCTGAACTGAAGAGTATGCAATGCCCACATTATTCAAGGAGCCTATCTCACCCTAGCCCTTCCAGAGCATTTTATTTAAGGAATATTTTTGCAAAACTTTTAAAGACCAGGCATGGTGGCAACATACCTGCAATCCCAGCACTCAGGAGGCTGAGGCAGGAAGATCACTTGAATTAAGGACATGTTAAGTCAGTTCAAGGCCAACCTGAACTACACAGTGAAGCACTATCTTAAAGATAAATAAAGTTTTAAAACACTACTCACAGAATTGAGCAGTGTTTTAAAATGACAATCTTTACTGGAAAGTAACCAAAATCTTAAGAAAATAGATAACATATAAAAAGAATTGTGTTTAGGGTATTTAAGCCAGGCAGCTGGGAGGAAATAGAAGAAACTTCCTATAAGACCAATACCAAGCAAGACTACAACAGCTTTACTGGGTATTGGGTTTGACAGTCTAGAGTTTATCTTCCTCCTTTTTGACATCAGAGATAGGCTCAAGGTCTGACACTGCCTCTAAAAACAGCTGCAGCCAGGTAAAATAATCAAAATAAAGCCTCCACTAACAAGAACAGTGTAAGATATCCATACAGAAGTATCTGCATAAGAGCCATGGGTCCCTGCTTTAATTCCCACAGATGAATGATAGCATATGGGAAGTATTTTGAGCTCCCTGGAAAAGTGACACCAGGCAAATTCAAAGCATTAGATTACAGCATACAGGGACAAAGCGCAAGCATACCCCTCTCTTGTCTGTCTGTGTTAAAAAAACAAAGTACCAGCTGAAGATAAACACAGAAACCTTATTTCTAGGTAAATCAGATCCCTTGGCTGTTGCAGCTCCTTTAAGGCTCAAAAGGAAAAGTACAGCGTGGCTTGCTTTGCAGGAGCACACAGGAAGAGAATGGCTGGCAGCTTGGCTCCCAGGATCAGGGCTGTGGCAGGGTAACTCAAGGGTGGGAGAGAGTTCAGCAAGGCTAGCAGCAAGGATTCCAGCTGCAACAAGCAAGATGAAGGAGAGCAGGCAGTGGCACCTGGTGTCCAGGCCGAGGATGGTGGTCTTTTTGTGTGATTCCAATATACTAAGCAGCATTCATCCCTGCCCCTGACAATTATGTACTGTCTTTGCTACACACCCCTTTGCACCATCTAAAAACCCGTCTGCAAATATCCAGAGTCCAGCATCGATTATTTGCCTGTCAGAGAAGACAAAGTGCAATGTCCTTAATCAGGTGAAATTTGGAGATTTCATCCCATCGGAAAGACCCTAAAGACGTCAAGACTGCTTTCAATATCATTAGGTTTTAAATTCCCAAATCCTGAAGTACTTCCCTCCACAATGTAAATCAAGGAGATAGTCTGAATATAACGATAATGGTCAATACTATAATCTTTTAGAAAAGCGCAAATGAAAAGTGGTTCTCTATCACAATGTATCATTAACATGGGGAAATGTAAAGGAATGTTAATTACTAAAGCAAACACAAAAGTGGGGCAGCTGTGTGCAGCCATCTGACCTGGAGTAAAGGGTCACCACCATTTCAGTGGTTGACATTTTACAAAAGCAAAGCTTTTTGTCAGATAGGCAGTCAATTCTGGCCACACTCACTTTGCAGCTCCAGAAAGGGACAGAGTTGTAACAAAAAGCCAAGTGCACAGCACTCGGGAGGCTGAGGCAGGAGGATTGTTGTGAGTTCAAGACCAGCCTGAGCTACAAAGTGAGCTTAAGGCCAGCCTGAACTACATAGTGAGACCCTGTCTCAAAAAGACAAAAAAAAAAAAAAAAAAAAAAAAAAAAAAAAAAAAAAAAAAAAAAAAAAAATCCAAGTGCAAGCAGAGTATCTTAATAGTCGCCTGAGTCACCCTTTTACCTTTTTAAGCTGTAGATTTGCTAAGGTCAGAATTTTAGGGCTGATTTTCAATTTTGTTCTTTTATTTGAAAACTTGAAGAAAAACCAAGATCCTAAAGCAAGATCCTTAACCTGAAAGATACGGTTCAGCTGGTGGCAAGATTCACCATCTTATCTGCTATTGTCATGTGTGTGTGTTTTTAAAGGTCAAACCTCCTTCACTTAATTACTTCTGAAACAGAGTGTTAATAAATACCTCTCAGGCCAAGTTCCTGCCAAGATAACTAATTTAACAGCAACCTCTCGACTCTCAGAGGAGTTTTGGAGAGGAGCGTGTACGCGGCCGATCCCTACCAACCTGGGGGACAAAGTGGCCCAAGGCGCTGCTCGGCCCCGGGTCCCGTAACGCAAGGGGGCGAACAGCTGTCCCAATTGCACGGATCACCCCTGTCACTGGTCATGACGTGGAGCCTGTCCCGGAGACCCAGGGGCAAGCGCCCGGCACGCCGCGGGTACAAAGCTTGGAAAACCCGGGCTGCGGGCGGTGGGCTCCGCGGCCCACGCGCCCCGGCTCGAGGAGCGCGAGCGGCCGCCGCCGTGCTCCGCGCGCCCCGCGCAGTCCCGCCGCCCGGCTCGGGGACCACGCAGTCGGAGCGCCCCGGCTCGCCCGCGCCGTCCCCCAGGGTCCGGGACACCTACCTGGGGGCTTCTGCGCGGGGACCTGCGGAGCCGAGAGGCTCAACGCGGCCGCCTTCTCCTGCACCGAGGCCATAGCCCTAGCAGCTACCGACCGAGCCCGCCCGGACACCGCAGCTGCGCCGCTAACGCCGCCGGCCGCGCCGCCGCCTCGATTTAACCGCTGTGGGCGGGGCCTACGGGAGCCCCGCCCACCGCCCGTCACGCGTCTCCCGGAGCCGCTCGCAGCCTGCGGCCCCTGCGCTCCGAACGCCAGGGTCGCCCTCGGTGCTCTGGAATTCGGGGAGAAGTATTTCCCGGAGGACGGGGGTGCCTACGAGGGGCTGCGGCGTGCGCCACGGGGCTGGGGTTCCGACCGCCCGGCCCGAAGCAAGTCTCGCGGTGGGTTGAGCCTGGGGCGTCCGGCTCATGGGCCTCAGCTGAGAGGCGCTAGTACCCGCCTCACCGAGTTCGCGCGAACCGACCCTTACCCGGCAGTTTTTGGCTTAGCTCACAAGTGCTTAAAATTAGGTGAGGACACTAAATGCACCGAGATTTTCATGCGTCCCTCGCTGGGAAGAACAAACAAATGCTTGCGGAGCACAGGAAAGCAATATTAGAGGTCAGAGGAGGAGCCGCGAAAGAGCGTGGGGCTGGCTGCCCAGGAAATCTGTTGATGCCCCGGCAACAGGTGAGCGGGGCCAGCGTGTGCAGTGGAAAGAGGAGGGTTGCAGCGGGAGAGGAGGAGCAGGGGCTCTTGATGGAAAGTGCGGTAGTTACTTGGGAAGCTGAGGCGGAGAATTCAGGAATCAGTGTAGAACTTCCTCTAGAAAGCTTGGTTGGCCTTAGAGACCAGTAAATCAGTTGGTGGATTCTCGCCCTCTTTCCAGCTCAGGGATTGTGCGGTGTAATAAATGTCCTCAGGTGCTTGTGTATAAAAATTAGGATGGCGGGCCTGGGGATGCGTTCAGTGGTACAGTGCTTCTTTCCTAGTATGCACAAGGCCCTGAGTTCAATCCCCAGCACGCACGCACACACACTCAAAAAGAAATTCATTAGAATGATGGTTAAGTGGAAATTCACTTCTTAGCGTATTGGAGAAAAATACCTATTTGTAGTTGTTTCAGAGAATATATACTTACAAGCTACGGTTCTAATGGGTCCCTAAATTACCTTCCCAACACTGAGCAACAAAATAAAAATAAACATATATAATCCTAGCACTTGGGAGACTGAGGCAAGAGGATCGGTGCAAGTTCAAGGCTAACCTGAGCTACAAAATGAGCCCAAGTATTACATAGTGAGACCCTGTCTCAGAAAAAGACAAAACACAACAACAAACATATATATCAACTTTGTATCTTTGTAAGTTTAATATTTAAGAAGAGCTAAAAGTTGCTGTAAGATGCTCTCATAACTAGCAAGTTAGCACACACAATTCATCATGTGAAAGGAGATTTCTTTCAGCGCTTTCTGATTAATCAGTGCACAGCTGCATAGCCTTCGGTGGGGCCCGGGAGATGGTTTGGTAGAATAAGCACTTGCCTGGCAAGCTGCATAGCCATCGGCCTTCACACACCCCCACTATAAAACTACCCACAATGCTCACCCAGGTTGTAATTTTTGCATTGTTTTTCCCTCTGCACTAACAGAATGCTTACGGTCACTTTCATGGATTATTCCTGAAACGTGTGTCAAGTTAGAGTCATGTTTAGCATATGGGGAGAATTTCATCTGATCCAAATTGGTCTAAGAACAAACTTGTCTGAGCCAGTCAGGAGGCAAAAAAACAGAACAGAAAGTTTATGATTCACCAGTCTGTTCTGGCATGATCCTAAATCCAGCCAAACAACACACACACACACACACACACACACACACACACACTTCTGTTTTCAGTATAAACCAGTGATGGGTGAAAATGTCTTTTGCAGCTTTTTTTTTTTTTTTTCTTCTTCTTCTTTTTTTGGTGGTGCTTAGGGATTCAACCCACAGCTTCCTGTTTGCCAGATAAGTGCTCTACCCCTGAGCTATACCGCTAGCCACTGAGAGATTTATTGCTCTCATTTTGTCTTTGTGTCTGTCTGTCTGAGGTTTTATATTGTTCGAGACAGACAGTGTCTCGCTATGTCACCAGGCTAGCCTCGAAACCTGGGCTCAGGCAGTCCTTGTGCCTCAGCCTTCTGAGTAGCTGAAACTATAGGTCCACTGCTCTCCCCTTCCCCCCTTTTTAAAAGACTCAATAATAACCTCCCACTGGAGGAATACCTCACGGTTTCTTTATCCATCACCTATCAGTGGACATCTGAGCTGCTTCCACCTTTTGGCTATTGGCAACAATGCTGCTGTTTGCAGAGAACTCACCAAAGCTCTCTTTTCAGAGCTGGTGGTGGAGTACTTACCTCACCTGTGGAAGGCCTAGGGCTCAGTCCCCAGCCCTGAAAATAATGTCACCACCGGTTTTCTCTTCATAGCATTTGGATGTACACGAGATTCCCGAATCATGTGCAGTCCTAGGTCTAGTCTTTCGAGAAACCTCTACGCTGTTTTTCCTAGTGAGCAAGCCATTTCAGGTTCCCACCAGCATTGCGCTGGCTCCTTACCTTTCTAAATCAACACAATTCCTTTCCCTTTCTTGACCTGATTTGCATTTCCTCAGTGATTGGTGATGTTGAGCTCTTCTGTCTGTGGCCATGTGGCTGCCTTCTTTGGAGCAGTGCTGTATTTCAATTCTTTGCCCATTTTTAAATCAGGTTACTTGATTGTTGAATATCGGCATTCTAGATATATTCTAGATGTTAACCCTTTATCAGATTTGTGATTTGCAGTTATTTTCTCTGATATATATATTGAACTCAGGCCTTTGCAATTGCCAGGGAAGTGCTTATTCCACTGAGCCATCTCCCTGGTCCTTCTCATATATATATTTTTTGTTGTTATTTTGGTTTGTACTGGGAGTCAAACTCAGGATCTTACACTTGACAGGCGGGCCCTGTACCATGGAGCTAAATCTCTGGCTCTCATTATATATTTTATAATTACAAATTGCAAGCCTCCCTACGGGGTTGGCTTTTCCCTTCCGTTTCCTTTGACATGCAAAAGTCTAAGTTTGATGTAGCCCTGTTTGTCACATTGCCCGTGCTTTGGTTTCATGCTAAGAAATCCTTGCCAAGTGACATGAAGCTTTTCCCTTATTTCTTCCAGCTTATTTATTTGTACATGTTTACAGTACATACTGTTTGCATTCCTGACTAGGAGTTGGAACATCTTCTTTCCTTTTTTTATCCCCTCTCCCTTCTTTCCCCATTCCCTCCATCTCTATTTTTTCTTATGTATTTAGCACACGGTCTTTGTACCATTGAGCTAAATCCCTGACTCTCATTATATATTTTATAATTACAAATTGCAAGCCTCCCTGCGAGGTTGGCTTTTCCCTCCTGTTTCCTTTGACTTGCAGAAGTCTAAGTTTTATGTAGTCATGGCTCGGATTTGTAGTGATCTACCTGTCTCAGCCTCCCCAGAGCTGGGATTACAGGAGTGCACCCCCACACCTGGGGGAGGGCCAACACAGCGTTGAGTACCAGGGATGGAGCCCAGGTCTTTGTGCGTGCCAGATAGGCACTTAATCTGCCAAGCTATCTCCATCCCCCCCCACACCATATCTTGATCCTGTCCACTTTGAGGAAGAACTACCTCCCTGGTATCCATATTTTATTTTGCTTTTTATTTATCCTTTGAGCTTCTCCTGTAAGAGAAACCATGTGATATTTAAGCTTGTGTGTCTGATTTATTTCATTTATTTCATTATTTCATGGTCTCAAGGTGCACCCATTTTTCCCACCAGTGATTCAAATTTATCTTACTCTTGGCAGAATCGTATGATTTCATCCAGCTTTACAGTTTTAAGCCATACATTTAGGTCATATAAGGTAAAGATCTGTGTGTGGATATCCTGTTTTCCAAACAGTGCTTTAGTGACAATCATTTCTTCATAGTGTGATCGTGGCACTATGAAGCTCACAAATCATTAGG
>PVKA01050576.1:0-12644 GCA_004027165.1 Ctenomys sociabilis | reverse complement strand
AAAAAAAAAAAAAAAAAAAAAAGAAAGAAAGAAAAAGAATGACCAATTTTAAGTCCAAGTGATAGGTTGTAAGTCTGGACAGCATGCCTCATTGTCCCAATAGTTATGTTTTAAGCAGATCCTTACATCCTGTCAAACTACTGGTGGTGACCATAATTCAGCATCAGAACCTGCCTCCACGTGCACAGTCCATCAAGAAATCTTCCAAAGATGACCTGAGCTCCCTTGAACTCCTGGAAGAGTCAGGGCCGGGGTTCCTGTTTCTTTGTCTCTGAGGAGGCAGGGCAAATACCCTTATCCAGCGGGCAGCAACTGCAAAAGACAGAACTTCCTCCTTCAACTTCCTTCAAAGATTCTGAGGGAGCAGGGCTCTCAGTGAGGAATAGTACAGTTAGAAACAAAGGAGCTGAATTGGTCTCTTGCCCTCATTTAAGTGCAAATGCCACACCACCCTCACCATGTTAAATTTAGGATGATCTGAATAATTGCCCAGGATTAAATTTAGGACCACCCTAATGTTTACTAACGATTATCTGTGTGTAGGTTTAGGAGATCACCCACAGTGCTGGGATCAGGAGCAGAGCAGGAGCAGGAGTGGGAGAGGGAGTGAGAACGGAGAGACGGTGTTTGGCCCTGGAAAGCACAAGGTCCTGAGTTTGATCTAGGTCTGAGTTATCTAGGCCAGTTTTTTTCATTTCATGCTCCAGACCTTTTCCTTCCCCATTCACTCTCAACTATCTCTTTCCTTCACCCTTCTTTCTACTCTCCTGTGATCTTCAATAAATGTAATACTTACATACTTTAAAAAATATAGGTCATTAAATAAACAATATCTTATTTCCAGATTTTTTTTTTTTTAACTGGCGATTGAACTCAGGACCTCTCACTTGCCAAACAGGTGGTGATGCCACTTGAGCTATCTCCCAGTCCTCCCCAGCATTTTATTTTATTGATTTTTTTGTGTGTTTATGTGTACTGTTTTTAGGGAAGGGTCTACAGGGTGTTCAGAGTCTCACTACTAGATCGGACTTGCAGTGATTCTCCCGTTTACAGCCTTCCTGCTGGAATTTCAGGTACACACCACCATGCCCAGTCTCAATCGCCATCTTAGCGCTCCGGCGGGCAGGCAGGCACCGCAGGCCCGGGGAATTGAGCCCCTAGCCCCTGTGCCTGCTTGCAGGCGCTTTAATCCCCTGAGCTATTTGGTAGGCCCTCTCCCCAGCATTTTAAAGGTATGTTTTCAGAACATTAACTTTGGAGTTTTATACTTCACTCTGCCTAACAATTTACATGGTAATCATACTACATAGAAATATTTGAGATTCCAGTAGCTTTGCTTGTCCACAAAATACATTGTTGCTTAAATGTCAAGTATGATATGGATCACGATGACTTGTATGTATTTGGTACAGGGTCTCACTACGCAGCTGGGACTCGCAGTGGTCCTCCTGTTTTCAGCCTCCCCAGAGCTGGGATTACAGGCATGCACCACCACACCAGGTCTTGGTGGCTGGCTTAGCACACCTGGGTGCAGGGCCAGCACAGCATGTGGTACTGCGAATGATGGTTCCCCTGAGTTTGCTAAGTTGGTGCTTAGTCTACTGAGCTCTCTCGCCAGCCCTCACCATGACTTTTAACTCCATTCCTTCCTGTTAGAAAATTGACCTTTCCCAAAGAAAACCTGTGGCACCACACACGAAGTTATACCATAAACTCATTCAGGTTGGGACTTGACTGATGATCACTCTGTTAGGGGAAGTTCAGGAAGGTCTAATGGGGAACAGCATCTGTATCTCATTACTGTGAGTCTCCAAAAAGCATCAGTTACTGCATCTGTTATTTGTAGACCTGTCTGTAACTTCTGATGGTAATTCAGACAACATCAGGCAGGAAGTGATATGATCAGCAGATGTAAATGCTTGGATTTGCAGTTTGATTTTTTGTACACTACCCTTCACCCTGTAACCTTGCTATAATCACTTGTTCTAGTAGGTTTTTGTGTCAAGTCTTTAGGACTTTCTACATAGACAATCATGTCAACTGCAAATAGTTTTTTTTCTCCCCTTTCAGTCCGCATACCTTGTATATTCTTTTCTTTGATTTTTTGTACACTACCCTTCACCCTGTAACCTCGCTATAATCACTTGTTCTAGTAGGTTTTTGTGTCAAGTCTTTAGGACTTTCTACATAGACAATCATGTCAACTGCAAATAGTTTTTTTTCCTCCCCTTTCAGTCCGCATACCTTGTATATTCTTTTCTTGTCTTACTGCATTAATGGGACTTCTAATATGTCAAAAAGAGTGATGGGGTAGGGAATTGTATGACCGTTTGATCTTAAGTGTTTGTTTTGTTTGCATGGTATTTTGTTTGCTTGATTAAGACTGAACACAGGGAATGCTAGGCAAATGCTTCTCTGCTGAGCTATATCCCCTGCCATAATTTTCATTTTTTGTGTTTTTGGATTTTTTCTGTCTTTTTGAGAGGGATCTTGCTATGCAGTTTAGTTCTTATTTTGGACTGTGTGTGTGTGTGTGTGTGTGTGTGTGTGTGAGTGTGGCTAGCTCAGCTCGCCCTGAGGGTGGAGCTGGCACTGCATGTGGTGCTATGGATTGAACCACAGCCCCTGTGCTTAGCTAAGTTTGCTGAAGCAGGTGCTTTAGCCCACTGAGCTATCTTGCCAGCCCTAGTTTTTATCTTGACACAGGATCTCACTAAATTTTTCAGCTGGGCTTGAACTTCCAGTCCCTCTGTCCCAGCTTCCCTAGTAGCTTGGATTACAGGTGTTCTCTTTGTATGGCCCAACTCGGGTGTTCTTTATGTACAGCAAGAAGAACTTGAACACTAGGGAACCTCTTTTGATTATGCTTCCAACAGGACTTGGAATGACACTTTAGAAAGACTACTTTCTTAACTTGATACATTTTCTGTTTTGTGTCTTTCCTCTTAGGTGCCCAGGGCATCTGAGATAGCATCTAAAAGGCATCTAAAGGAATCGTCATGTCTTTCATATATCTTCTACTTAAGTTTTGAAACATGGCTTTAAACATGAGTCAAAATCTTCCTAAGCTTCTGTGATAGCTGAAGTACTGAAAATAGTAGCTCTTTCCAGGATGGTTTTTGTTACTGGAAGATATGGCTTAAGGTCCAGGCTCTTGTTGACATTATTCATCAATGGTTTCTTCCTAGCAACTCCACTGTTTCAGGAGATTCTGACACTGGCTTGCGCTCAAGTAGAGGCATTTGATACTTCTGCTGGAAACTGGTGATATCTTTTCATCTTATTTCACAGCCTGTGTCATGGATGGTTTCTTAAAAATAGCCTCCACCATTCTCCTCCATGTCTGTATGCCCCTGGTTAATCATCTTTCACACTAACTCTGGACTCAGCCACCAGACTTGCTTTGATCAATGAGATGACGGAAATGTGACAAAAGAAGGTTGCTTGTTGTCTTAATTACTTTCATATTGTCAGGACAAAATATCTGATACAAGTTAAAGTAGGAAAGGTTTATTTTAGCTCACAGTTTATAGAGGTTTCACAGTCATCTGGTCCCAGGGTAGGGCAGCACGGCAGGGGGAGCAGTTCATGGCAGGGCAGTCAAGGAGACAGGATCTTCCAGCTGGGCTGCAAGCCTGTTGATCGATGCAGGATGAGGCTCTCCTCTTCAGTCATTCCATAACCCACAACGATGCTATACCAATCCGTAGACTAATTATGCACTCATAATTCAATACCACATTTCGATGACCCAGTCACTCTCCAGAAGCCCTGCCTATGAATGCATGGGGCTTTGCAGAGGGCATCTAGATAGAGACCATGACACTCGGGCACACCTATGAGCATTGCCATACGAATAAGCCAGCACTGGCCTGCTGGTGACACGTGGCCCGCCACCCAGCCACCTACACCAATTGTCAGCCAGTCCCAGCTGCCACACTGTGAGACCACCAGCTAGTCCCCAGCCAGCACTCCAACAGACTGCTGCTGCATGAGGGAGCCTGGGGGAGATCAATAGAACTGTTCGTCTGAGTTCAGGCCAGATGGTCCCTCAGAATTGAGGGCTAAAAACAAAACATTATTCTAAGGCACCCCCTCTGGGAGTCATTCAAAAGCTAACTGATGTGTCCTGAACCATAGCCATTTTTAGGCAAGTATCACTTGCCTTGAATGTGAGTATAGAGCTTGAATGTTCAAAATTTTCTTCTGTTTCCAGATTAGTTTCCTCAGTATTCAGAATTTATTTTTATGAGGCAAACTTTAATACCAGGAATCTTATTTTGATTTTCTTTTTTTCCAGCATAGCGTAGAATAGTTCTTTAAAAGGACTACTTTCTTGGCCAGGAGTGGTGGCTCACACCTATAATCCAAGCAGCTGAGACAGGAGGGTTTCTGAGAGTTTGAGGCCAGCTAGGGCTACACAGTGAATTCAAGGTCAGCCTAAACTACATAAAGAGGTCCTGTCTCAAAAAGAAAATTAAAGAAGGGGGGTGCTGAGGATATAGCTCAGTCGCATAAGCACCTGCCTGCCAGATGTAAAGTCCTGAGTTCAATCCCTGTTGCCACAAAAAAAAAAAAAAACTTTCTTATCCCTCTATTTTCTCCACTTTGCATCCTTCTGTTTCTATTCACAAAGGAACAGAGGAACTGAGAAGGCAGCTAATGTAGTAAGAATAATAATTCTGTTGTATGTCTTTATTTTCATTTTATTTATTTATTTATTTTTATATATTCAGTACATGGTCTACAGGGTCTCACTCCACAGATTGGACTTGTAGTGATTCTTCTATTTTCAGCCTCCCAAGCGCTGGGATTACAGATGCGTGTCACCATGCCCAGTCTCAATTGCTATCTCAGTGCACCCTGGGGGCAGGGCCGGTATGAGATACTGGTGATCCCACCCAGATCCCTGCACCTTCCTAAGCAAGTACTTTAGTCAGCTGAGTGATATCTGGCTGGCCCTTGTTGCATCTTTTTAAAAGTTCTCTCTCTTCCCCTCCCCTCCCCTCTCCTCTCCTCTTCTCCCTTCCCCTTCCCTTCTTACCACCCCCTCTGTCTTTTTTGAGACAGGATCTCACTTCTGACTATGCAGTTCAGGCTGGCCTTGAGCTCACTTTGTAGCCCAGGCTATTCTTGAACTCACAATGATCCTCCTGCCTCAACCTCCTGAGTGCTGGAATTATAGGCGTGCACCACTACACATGGCTCAAAAATTCTTTTTCTTGGCATAGTGAGAATTGTCCTCCAAGCCCTAGCCAAAGCAACTCCAACTTGTAGTGGGCCCCATGGAGCAGCCAGCAGGCCACCACTAGGTGCCAAGGCTGTGTGCCAGATGCCAGCACCACTGCAGCAGACAGTGCTGCCTGAGGCAGCAGAGCTTCCTGATAAGGATGAAAAGGGAACAGAGTACACACAACTTTTCCCAAGCATACTCCTTTCTTTTGATCTTGCTCTTGCTGTTTTAATTAGCACCCTTAAAGCCAATAGCTTGGCAAAGAGGAGGTTTGGTAGTTCTGCAGCCCACAAGTCCTTTACTGCTCTGAAAATAATGCTAATAAACTCATTTACTCCACGTTGGACTTGTTTGAGTTCTGTGATCTGTTGGCACCCTCCCTATTGGGAGGAAAGTGTTTCCTTTTCTCTCTATCTCTGTCTCTCCGTCTGTCTTTGCCTCCCTCCTTCTCTCCCTTCTCCTTCTCTCCTCCTCCCTGCCTTCAGAAATGTCCACAGCATTTGGTAAGCAGCTATCCCCAGCTACGCACAGGAGTCACTGGGTGCAGAATGAATTTAGCCACCTGCTGGTTGCAGCCCGGAAGCAGAGCAAAGTGCTAGAACAAGGAAGAGAAGCCCGGCTCCTGCAGCAGCCTTCATCTCCCTCTTTTGACCAGGCCTCACCTGACAAATGGAAGAGAAGACCAATAAATTGGTAACTGGCCCAGGTGGGTGGCTGGCTAGTACAGAGTCATAATATCCAGAAAACAACAGTGATGACAAAGTCTAAACTCAATTCTCAGTGCCTTTTAATTAGTTTCCCCTGACTCCTCAGCAGGAAGGCTGATGGGGAGAGGGGATAGTTTCCTTTCCATCTCCAGTAATTAGAAACTGTTCCACAGCTTCAGGGCCAGCGCCATAGGCCACTGGGCAGACTCTGTGGAAGGCACACACTGCGTTCTTGCTCCAAGGGCAGGCAGATGCTCAGGGATGTCCTGCTACAGGTTCCCACCATGACAGTGGGAAACCATTAGTGGGCACCCCAACCAGACTGCAGCAAGTTCCACACCAAGTCTGGATGAGGATCCCTGCTTCCTTTCCTGGCCAGGTTCTGTTTTGTTTTTTTCTTTTCCTTTTCTCTTCGGCACTGATCATCCTGTGACACATCTGTCTGTCTCTCTCTCTCTCTGTCTGTACTGAGGTTTGAATCCAGGTGCTTTGCCCTGAGCTACATCTCTAGCCTTTTTTTTTTCTTTTGTTATTTTGAGACAGTCTTGCTAAGTCACTAAGTTGCCCAGGCTGGGCTTGAACTTGTGATCCTTCTGCTGCAGCCTCCCAGAGTTGGGATGATAGGTGTGCACCCTTTTACTGGTGTAATCTATCTTACCCTCACCAAGTCCCCAGAAGATGAGCTCACAAAGGGAGAAACTGAGATTTGATGTGTTCCTGCTCTGTCTCCAGATCTCAGAAAAGCATCCAAGGCACCCAGTTGTCAAGGGATAAATATGTCAATGAGTGTGTGAGTAAAATCAGTGATATTCACAATTGTACTAAAAATATATTCACAAATTTACCACTGAGGAATGGCCAAATAGCTCAGCAGATTAAAGTGCCTGCAAACTGTGCAGGGGCTGGGTGTTCAATCCCCAAGCCTACCATGCCAGTCCTGCCCCTGGGGTGCGCTGAGAGGGCAATTGACACTATGCATGGTGATGCGTGCCTGTAATCCCAGCTCTTGGAAGGCTGTAAACAAGAAGATCACTACGAGTCTGATCTAGTAGTGAGAACTTGAACACCCTGCAGACCCTTCCCTAAAAAATACAACAAAAAAAAAAAAGAATTGACCAGTGGGACAAGAACAGCTATAAGACATCAGCGCAGCTTCTGGGGCCCCGATCTCCAGGGCCTGACCTGACTGTATGAGATAGGCTCTCAGAGCCTATGTAAGGTTCTGTCCTTATAATAACGTAGCCCTCAAGTAGCAAAGATTTACATCGACATTCTCTGCGGCCCTGCATAACAATGTGAAGTTTCTGTCTCAGGAGGTGGACACCTAGGACTCTCCGGTTCTCACTCACCACTTGGGTCCCTTAGGTGGTCCTGGGGAGACAGCAAAGCCCGTAGCCAGATGCTGTGGCAGAATGTTACGCCTCCAGCATCCAGTCCTGTGCATGCCCTGCGGTCTGCTCCATCTCCGGTGTGGGACTCTTCTAACCCCACAGTAGTGGTTCTTTTTTTTTTGTCTTTTTGAGATGGGGTCTAATTATGTGCTTCCGGCTGGCCTACAACCCACTTTGCAGCCCAGGCTGGCCTCAGACTTACAGCAATCCTCCTGCCTCAGTTTTCCAAGTGCCGGAAGTGCCGGTTACAGGTGTGCACCTCACCACCACTGCTACCCCGGGCTTCATCAGCAGTTCTGAGGAAACCACACTGAGATATCCATTCTGCCTCAGTTACATTTCTCTTGTTGCTGGGACAAAATATCTGACACCCAAAATTAAGGAAGCAAAGGTTTCTTTAGCTTACAGTTTGTGGAGGTTTCAGTCCATGCTTGGCTGGGTCCAAGTAGCATGTCACACGGCAAAGGGCAGCTGTTCAACTCACAGTGAACTTCCTGCCTCAGCCTCCAGAGTGCTGGGATTACAGGCATGTACCACCACAACTAGTTAAAAGCATTCTTGAGAGCTGTTCACTTAACCTGAACTTTGGCGAGTTGGTTTCTGATGAAGCATCCCTTTTCTTTGCTTCCTTTCTGTTCTTTAGCCCTGGGTTAACTGTTCTTCTCTCCCTCCCCTTCCTTTCCCCTCCCCTCCCCTCCCTCCTCCCTTCCCTTCTTCCCCTCCCCTCCCCTCTCCTTTCTTCTCCTTCTTTTCTCCCTTCCCCTTCCCCCTTCCCCCACTTTCTTTCTAACCTAGTACCTTCTCACAGAGCTATCTCCCTAGACTTTTGTTTGCTTGTTTTACTTTGAGAGAAAGTCTTGCTAAATTGCAACTACATGGCCCTGGCAGAATGTTACTGTCTGTAGCATCCAGTCCTGGGCTTGATTTGCAGTCTTGCCTCAGCCTGCCAGAGTGCTGGGATTACAGGCGTGTATCACTATATCTGGTTTGTGTAATGTCTTTCTGCAAAGCAAAATGAAGGCATTCTGAATGATGCCGTCAAATATAAAGTTTCAAAGAATGATACTGGGTCCTCTGGGGGGAAAAATCATGATGCACATATAAATGTAGAATATTTTAAAAATCATTATCATTCATTGTAGATTTAAAGAAAGCTACTCACAAAAATAATTTGCTCAATTGTGATTTTTTTGTTTTTGCTTTTTAAATTTTTTTAGGGAAGTGTCTACAGGGTGTTCAGGGTCTCACTAGATTGGATTTGTAGTGATCTGCCTGTTTACAGCTTCCCAAGAGCTGGGATTATGGGAACCACCATGCCCAGTTTTATCAGTATGCCCCAGGGGCAGAGCAAGCATGTCTGTTTCTTCTTTCTTCGTTCTTCTTTCTTCTTCTTCTTGAACTGGGGATTGAACTCAGTCAGGCCCTTGCACTTGCCAAGAAAGCACTTATTCCACTGAGCCATCTCCCCGGCCCTGCTTTTGCTTTTTTGAGGCAGGGTCTTGCTATATAGTCCAGACTGGTCTTGAAGTTGATGAGACATAGCCTGTCATGTCATAACCTAGGCATATGTAAACCTTTCTTTTTTTTCTTCTTCTCTCTAGAATTCTATATATTATTAGAGTCCTGTACATTATTTCTTAAAATAGATTCTTTTTTTTTTTTTTACTTTGGAAAAATTTTATATTTACAGAAAAGTTACAGAAAGGGCTGGGGATGTAGTTCAATGGCAGAGAATTTGCTCAGCATGCCTGAGGTCCTGGGTTTGATTCCCAGTACAAAATTGTATTGTAACAAGAAAAGCAATACAACAATTTCTTACCTACCCTTCAGCCCACTGCCCTAGCTACTAAGATACTGTGTTCACAGCACAGCTACCAACACTAAGAAATTGGCATCAGTGTAGTACTAGAAAGGAAACTCTCCAGTTTGGGTTACGCTAGTTTTCTTTCGCTAATGTCTTTTGTTGTTGTTCTTCCAGGATCCAATCTAGAATACCAGTTTGATGTTTTGCATTTTTCTTATTGAATGATAGTTATTGAAGATAGTTCCATATCAGTCAATATAAATGTAGCTGCATAAGAAAAAAAAAACTTAATTTGAAACTGTCTCATTGCTATTTGTTCTTCAATAAAATAAAATTAAAAAAAAACTTAGCTGCATAGTATTCAGTGGTGTGAAAGGAATGAATTATTTTTTTTTTCTTTCTTTCATCTTTTTCTTTTAACAGTATTAAGGGATCAAACTTGAGACCTTGTGCTTTGCTGGGCAGATGCTTAAGCCTGGTGAGCTATAATCCCCAGCCCCATGAATTACTTAATGAGTTTAGGTAGTTTCTCAGTTGCTGCTTTTTTTTTTTTTTTTTTTTTTTTTGATAGTGTGAGGATGGCGCCCAGGGCTTGGTGCATGCTTGACTAGTGCTCCCCCAGTGAGCCAACCCAAGCCTACTTACACTTTTTTTTTTTTTTTTGTCTTTTTGAGACAGGGTCTCACTATGCAGTTCAGGCTGGCCTTAAGCTCACTTTTGTAGCTCAGGCTGGTCTCGAACTCACAACAATCCTCCTGCCTCAGCCTCCCGAGTGCTGGGATTACAGGCATGCGTCACCACGCCCGGCTTACTTACACTTTTTAATTACCCACATCTACTGGTCTGTACACACATTCCTCAGTGCAACTGCAGGGAAGATTCCACAGTCACTGGGATTGGAGGGGTGTGGGGTATACATTGAAGTGAGAAAACCAAGTTGCTTTCATGGGAGCAGTGGAAGCAACAGTGGGTTCGGTCAGAGTCCCCGCCTGGTCGTGATACACCACTGCAGCTTGTTCTTTCCTTCTCTAGGATCTCAGATGGAGGAGACATTGAGGTACAGTAAGGCAGGAAATAGTTGGAGGGGAGATCTGGGGAAAGCGGCAAGAGAAGAAAATCTGGGGAAGCTGCAAGGGACCAAGTCACACAGGGTACTGGGGAGCCCTGGATAGCTGAACACCACAGGGGTGCGGGGCCATGCAAAGGTTCAGTAGAAGCAGCCATCAAATGGCTGCTTCTCCATTGTGTGGAGCTGGCCGTGGCCTGGCCCTCACCTCTTTGCTCCCCTTTCACCCAGAGGCGCTAGCTTCTGAGTGAAGGGGTCAGGGCAGATAAACCTGTCCAGCCTACTCAGGCCTGGGCCAGCCAGGTCAAATCGCACTCTGCAGCTTTGTGGTTACACAGAGTGTAGCCGCAGACCTGAGCCAGAGATGCAGGCTCCCTGCTTGACTACCACAAGCAGGCTCCACCCCAAGACTGAGCCCCTGGGAAGGCGCGTGCTGTCCTGACTGCAGAGGTGAAGCTGGAAAGTGGTCGACAAAATAACGCTTCCCTGCGTATACACATATACACCTTTAGGTCTGGCAGGGTCTACAGGGTTTCACTTTGTAGATTAGACTCAAAAAGTAGTGATTCTCCTGTTTTCAGCCTTCCAAAAGCTGGAATTACAGGCATGTGCCAGTCTCAATAGCCATCTGAGCATGCCCCATTGGCTAGTTCAGGCTAGCCTTGAACTCTGTACCCCAGGCTGGCCTCATATTCACTGTGATCCTCCTGCCTCACTCTCCTGAGTGCTGGGATTAAGGGCATGTGTCATCATGTCGAGCTATATATTTATTTTTGCAGGACTAGAAACTGAACTCAGGACCTTGAACATGCTAGGTAAGTGCTGTACCACTGAACCATTCTATGCCCTTTTCAGTTTGTATTTTGAGCCAAGATCTCATTAAGTTGTCCAGTGTGGCCTCTGACTTATGATCCTCTTGCCCCAGCTCTTAAGCATCTGAGACTAAAGATTGTGGCACAGTGCCTGGCTTGCACCCTTATGTTAAATGTTATGGGCCAGTGTCAAAAGAAATTTGGAGAAGACCGGATGATTACAGCTTCAGAGGTCTCACTGAGATGAGTCTCTCTCCAAGTGAGCCCAGAGCCTCAGAACCATCTCATATCTATTGAGGGCTAAAGGCAGGCTAAAGAATGTGCATAACTACTTAAGTGAACACAAACTACTTTCTCTATTGACTTTCACCATTTGCCTAACACTAGGTTTACACAAATACTAGCTGATAACATCCCAAGCAAGGGATCAAAGAACAGAGAGGGCACCATCAGGAAAAGCTGTTATCTGCAGCCTTGAATCCCAGCTTGCTGGGATTTACAAGTGAGACAACAGTCTCCTGGGGCTCTGTTTATTGCTACCTGCTCTTTTGGGACATCAGGCTTTTGTCTGATGTCTATGTTTCTTCCCTTCTTTATTGTCATTTACATTTTTTTTTTGTTCTGGAGAACAAAAGCATTAATCACCATAAAATATTTTGGAAATACCAATACTAAACTATTCAAAGAATGAAATAAAAGAAATCTCCTGGAGCTCCCCTTCTTTAATAACCAATGTTAACAATCAGGAGAACTTACTTTCTTTTAAAATGTTTATTATTAAATGCAAGGGCCTGAGTTCAATCCCTGGTTCTGGAAAAAAAAAAAAAAAGAATAAAAAGTTTATTATCGGCTGGGGAGATAGATGGTGGCATAAGCACCTGCCTGGCAAATGCAAAGTCCCGAGTTCAATCCCCAGTACCACATGCTGTGCCAGCCCCAGAATCAGGCATGGTGGCACACGCCTGTAATCCCAGCCCTAGGGAGGCTGAGACAGAAGGATCACTACAAGTCCAAAGTGCATAGTGAGACCCTGTATCAAAAATAAAAATTTTCATTATTTATTTATTGTTTGTTTGGGAGGTCTTGAGACAGGGTCTTGCTAACTGACATCAAATACAGAGCAATTCTCCCGCCTCAGCCACTCAAGTGCTGGGTTGCAGCTGTGCAAAACCACTCCTGGCTTCTTTTTTTAAAAATTTTGTGCAAGGGAGCTCGGGAGGTGGCTCAGTGGAATAAGCACTCCCCTGGCAAGCGCAAGGACCTGAGTTCAATTCCCAGTTCTGCCAAAAAAAAAAAAGTTCGTACAAGAATGCATACATCTTCTTTTTGAAAATTCACATTCTCAAAAAAATTCATGTTTTCATCTGCCATTAAATAGTCTTTTGCAATATAACATTTAGGGGAAATTGATTTATGGATATCATTTTATGATAAGCTTATAAACATTCTTTTTATTTTATTGGTATATTTTAGATATACAGAGTCATAATATTCATGATAAGGAATGTGTACCGCACATGATATATCTTGCTTCTTTTTTTTCCCCATTTCCCTCTCCTCCCTTGAAGTCCCTCTTTCCTTCTTTATGTAGGAAAATATTTATTTCTATGTTTTTCTTCTATAATTTTTTT
>PVKA01050575.1:0-12645 GCA_004027165.1 Ctenomys sociabilis | reverse complement strand
AGTGTGTATTCATCTCAGATGCCCATTTCTGAATTGGGTCTTTAAATTTGAGGGCCCTGTTATATCTTAGTTCTTTATAAATTCTAGACAGTAGACCTCTGTCTGATTGCTTATTAGTTAGGATTTTTTCAAAGTTTGTGGGTTGTCTTTTCACTCTGTTGACAATTTCTTTTGACATGCAGAAGCTCTTTAAGAAGAGAAAGAAGTCTTACTTTGTCATTCTTGTGTAGATTTTGCATGGATCTTTAAGTTTTTATTATGCTGTAAGCTTGGCTCCCAGGAAACTTAAGCCAGTTTGAATTTGATAGACCACAAGGACAGGCCAACAGTTATTCACATGTCTTGCATAATAAGATTTTATAAATACATGGAATACAGATTTTTATGAAAATTCCAGAAAAATAAAATGACAATTATCTCTTGATTATTTCAAATGGATATCTTAAGTATATTCTTAAAAGGCCCACGTCACCAAATCATAGATTATTATAATATTGCATTTTCTGCAATTTGATTATGTAAATCAGTTTTAGGCAGGGCAACAAGTATAAACATTGAGTGTTTGTTTTATTTGTTCTGCAGATGTTTATGGGTAGTTACTGTATATTAGATACTGGGTATACAGAAATAATTATGATACTTCTAAATCATTTCTGATTATGATATTCAAAGGTAAAATACTTTCTATCTTCTCCAAGTATTGTAACACCGTTGCATTGCAAGACTAAAAACTGTGGATATTATCATACAATGTGGTAGGTGTAATAAAGATCTTTGAGGAGTACACAGAGCTATCAAATATCTTTGCTGTATAAATTATTACTGTTCAAGAAAACTATTATACCACTCAGTATGGAGATGTAGCAATGGAAAGATCCTCTATAGGTTTATGTTTTAGTTACTACTTGGAAAAAATAGTCTTAGAAATTTAATTAGGCCATACTCAATACTAGGTGTATATTAGATTTTTTTAAAGAAGTAAAATGAAGTCAACTGCAGTATTTACCTAGTTTTTACTTTCCTTCTGCCTCTGCCTGCCCTGCAAGTGCTCTACTACTAAGCCAGACCACAACTATGGTATTGATTTTCACCCAAGCAGATACTTTTCTTTCCTCCCTTTTAGAGAAGACATAGACTAACTTCAGTGGATAGTGACTGCACAGACTGCACTTGAATTGGGTCTGCTAGAGAGACTGGCACCTGCACTTGTCAATGTCCTGAGGACAGCACACACCTCAGAGTGTCTTCTGCCACAGATATCCAAAAGTTAAGAGACAGAGAGGGCAGATAGAAAACGAGGGAGGAGAGAGTTGAATTATGAGTCTCGGTTTAATGTGTTTTAATTTTGAATCCAAAATCAATAAAAAGAAAACATTTCTGTGTTCTGTAGCACAGAGTATTCCCAGATGGAGAGATCATTTGTGTTAACCTCAATTTTCACCCAAAATACAAATGTTACCTGATGTTAATTTGTGTCCTACTTAATGTTAAATGTTAAATGAACAAGGCTAGAAAGAAGCCTAATTCTGTTTAAATGCTTATAGTTTGAATTTGAAGGCCTTGCTTCCTTAAAAGGTGAGGGAGTTAGAGCAAAGCAAACTAAAAAAATAAACTGGCTAGTCTGAAATAATTGGTTATATGTATTTTCTTCAAGCTTACCTTCATCTCTTGCATATTTCTTGTTACTGAAACTCTTCCTTACAATGAGAGCACAAGCACTATGACATTTTGTTTTATACATGTCAATTCACTGAAAATGCAAGTGATTACATGAAATAAATTCCTCCTCAAAGGCACACAATGGAAACAGTTTGTCTCACCAGGCTCATGTATATTTCCCCAACACAGCAGCTTTATGGCACCTGCCTAAGGAGTGGAAATACTCTGTGCAGAGCCAAGGCTGCGCTGCAAGCTCTGATGCAACCTTTAGTGAAAACTTATTTGGGCCATTGGAGAGCACTGCACCTAAAAGTGACTTTTCCAGTAGCAATAATATCTTCAAGTGAAGTTCTGAAGTTCTGTGTTGCATTGCCTTTTTCTCCTCCACTTGTGCCCTTCCTTTTTCCTGCATCTTCATTCCAAAGAGAAAGAAAAGTAGACCACAACTCACAGTGATAAAGTAATGGTAAAACTCCTCAGCATTTACACACACACACACACACCAGTGCTCTTTAATAGGTCTCTAGAAGAAAAGTAGGCCACAACTCACAGTGATAAAGTAATGGTAAAACTCCTCAGCATTTACACACACACACACACACACACACACACACCAGTGCTCTTTAATAGGTCTCTAGAAGGGATTTTTTCTGTTGTACTTCTTAAGGGGAGAAGGGAAATTGTGTATAAAATGAATATGCAGTACAAATTATAAAACTATGTGCAACGCCATAAGCTAGTTCTTTGACTAGTATATATTGTGGAGGACTGTGTTTTATGAATTCTTATATGCACATTATTTTTCCTACCTTAACATTTTTTTCAGTGATGCAAACAGCTTTTAATGGAAAGATAAAGTTTGCACTGGGTGTGCTTTTGCATAATTAATGTGATCTTTGCTGGTGTATGTGTGCTGATAATTTTGAGACCTTGGCTCATACTTTGGTAGTTTGAGAGCTACAACTGTAGCACTCAGGTCATCTGTTAGTATGTTTCTTACATCAGAGGTGATTTAACTCAAAGCTAAAAATAGCTGCTCATAGGTAAACACAAGTGTTCCAGTGACTTAACATTATTTGGCAGACACTTCCACACTTGAAGGCTCTCATTTTCAGAGATACCAGTAGTGCTGTACTTCATCATCCCTTCACACTGTCTCTTGTCTTCTCAAGTGCTTCACAAGTCACAGAATTTACTTTTCCAAGTAGGGCTTCTGGGAATTCCAATAGCTCCATTTCTAGATTTTCAAAATCTAACCAGTATAAGCAGGAAAAATCAAGTTCTTTATGTAGAGAAGAAAACACAGGTTCTTTCCAAGTGAGATTCTTATGGAACTGCAAAAATCTGTTACTAAAATTCTCCTTTGTAACTACTATAATACTAGAAATTCCCTGTAGATAATCTGATGGCTTGTAGGGTTGTCTTCAAAGGTTGTAGAACTAACTTAATTTCTTTTTTGGTTTGGTACTGGGAATTGAACTTATGACCTTGTACTTGCCAGGCAGGCACTGTGCTGCTGAGCTTATCCCCAGCTCCTGTTGTGGAATTTTCTAAACACAATTTTATATTTGGAAGATATTTTCACTGCCCATTTCAAGTTCTCTTTCAAAAACATGCAGTTTTCTCTAAAATTTTTTGATATCACACAAAAAAGAAATTTTGCCATTTTTCCTATCTTTGCAGTTTATTGTTTAATCCACTGAAGTATAGTGCAGAATAGTTTGTAGAGGTCTCAGTCCATAGTCAGGTGGCTCCAGAGCAGAGTAGCACATGGCAGAGGGGCAGCAGTTCATGGCAACAGAAGACAGCAAGAGCAAAAGAAGAGAGAACCACATTTTTAAAATCCAGACATACCTTATGGTCACTACTTGGCAGCTGTCATAACATAGTTGTCATCATCTGTACATAGGCACAAAAACTTGAAGAATGAGTGTCAGCGGCTTTGAGAAAATCCCGGAGGTAACTATTGAGCACAAAACACTGTCTTTGTAACATTCTCAATACCTGGATACTGTGTGGTAACACATGTATTCTGACAACTCAAGGTTGAAAATTAATTCAGAAATATTAGAGACAGAAAGAAAGGAAGTTCTAGGACTGCCTCATCCAGTATATTTTACTTTTTAAGGTAAGGGTAAGTGATACATTAAAATCTAAGTAAGTCTAGAATAGCTTATTCAGTTGATCTAAAATGAAACTCCAGATAGAAGTATGTTGTCTTAATTAACAGGGTTATTTTTCCTTAATATACATAAAATAAATGTGCCTTGTAATGGATGGCATCTTAGATTGAAGGAACTGTAATAGTCATTCATTCCTTATATATTTTTTGAAAAGTAGTCATTGCTATAAAACACCAAGTACCAGCAGTTTACTCGCTGGCCTATTCATTGGTGTCATTGTCTACTGTTCTGGAAGTTGCACATATATCAGAGAATGAAACAAACCAAAGTCTCTCCTCCCACAGACCCTGTGTCTGAAGAGAAGACAAGTAAATATTAATGACAGGAAACGAACACTGAAAAGAAATGAGAAGCTAAAGATAGATGCAGAACCAGAGAATAATGGGGGTTACCACTTTAGGTAACATGTTCAGGGAGAGTTTCTCTGATAAGTTAGACTTCTAGAGAGGAGCCCTAAAAAGGACTAAGGGAAAAGCCATGCAGTTGTGTAGGGGAAGGGCAAAACCAAGGGCCTTGAAGCTGGAATGCATTTCCTTGACTCTTGGAGCAAGGAGGCAAGTGTGACTGCACTTAAACCAATAAAAGGAGAGTAAGATTTAAAAAGGGGCTATGCAGGATGGCCTATAATCTCAGCACTTGGGAGACTGAGGTAGGAGGAACACAACAAGAGTTCAAGGCCCCTGTGAGATACATAGTGAAATCAAGGTCATCCTAAATGACACAGAAGACCTTCTCTCCAGAAAGAGAAAAAAAAAAAGTATGGAGGGGTAGAAGTTATAGATTGCAGTGATGGCTGGATATAGTACTGTGAGGTGGAAAGCCTTATGAAGCCCTGTTCTGGAAGAAGAATGTGATGTTGACCTATAAGGATCACAAGCATAGAAGCAGCAAGACTGAATAAAAGCTATGGGGATCATTTAGAAGACAGGTGGTGATATCTAGTTGTATATTAAAAAAGAATGACAGAATTCTATTGGAATAATAAATATATCCAGACAAATGACCAGTAGAGGAAGATGGATTCCATAAACATAGCATTAATTATGTGTTCATTTCTTTGAAGACACTAGGAATGAATCACTACAAAGTAAGTTTTTCCAAGTAAAACAAGGCTAGGCACAGTGGCTAATGCCTGTTATCCCAACACTTAGAAGGTTGAGGCAGGAGGATTACACTATAAAGTGAGACCGTGTCTCAAGAAAAACAACAAAAAAGTCTGGCTTAATTACAAATTTCTTGTTTCCTTCATTCCTGTACTCTTTCCTGCCTTTCTTACACCCTTCTGTAATTTAATAGGCATTGTTGGATCTATTAGAAGGCATGGAATGTTATGCCTGGGAGGTTCTAGTTGTGAAGAGAGTCAGAATTTCTGTTGACAGTGTAAGGCATTTTATGATTAAGGAACAAATGTCAGCAAGTTCTTTCAGAAAAGAGAAAAAGTAGGGATTATTGTGGACTGGCATATCAGGAGAAGCTTCATAGAAAGCTGCATTTTTTTGGTTGTTAGAAGACTTCTTGTTTTAGAACAATTTTAACTTCATAGCAAAAACTGAATATCCCTGGCATGAGTACTATAGTCAGGAAACCTATAAACTGTAAAAGAAAGAAACAAAGATTGCAAGCTGTTGAAAATTAGAGATATAGTAAATAAAAATAAAGTTCTATAGAGAATTTTTAAGGTAAAATTAAGGAAATCTAAAGTTAAAGGAACAAAAAAAAAAAGAGGGTAGATGATACAGGGTTAATTCATAAGGGTCCTTATACCCCCACAAAAGGATTTCCAGGCAAATAGTACAGTGAAACCAAAGGAAATGAAATTATCAAAGAAGTAATACAAGAAAATTCTCTGGATCTAAAGGATGTACATCTCCATATTAAAAAAGCCTATGGCCAGAGATATATAGTTCAGTGGCACAGCACCTGCCTAGCAAGCACAAGTGTGTGAGTTCAATTCTTGGTACAAAAAAAAAGCCTAAATTTTTTTTGTAATTAATATAAATGCATGCCAGGGTATATTATTATGAAACTAGAAGCTATCAGACATTAAGAGAAAATTATACCTGCTTTGGGCTCACATACAAAGAATTGTAGTTCATAATGGAATGAGAAGGATAGAACAGTAGTAAAAGAAGACAGTGGTGCATAGCATCAGAATCTTGAGTGATATCATTTGAACCTTAAACTCTGCATTCAGCCAGACTGTCAGATCATCATATAGAATACAGACATAGTAGATATACAGTGAAACATCTGCTTTTTGTGGGTCTCTTATCAAAAAACTAACATCTGATTTGTCCTAAATTCAATAAAATCTAAAAGATATTTCAGCCCACATTATATTTTTCTATTCATATAAACTATGCATACTATTCATATAAACCCTATTCCGTGAATATTTATAGGTGTTAATTGAATGGTTCAGAACACAAAAATGATTTAAGACTCAGTCCTTACTTTTGACAGCCTTGCAGTTGACTAATCATTGATAAGTCCAATAACTATATGTGAAAGACAATGAAGGATGGTGAGATAGCTTAGTAGATTAAAGTGCCTGCCTAGGCAAAAACGCAGGGACCAAGATTCAATCCCTGGCACCAGATACTGTACCACCTTGGCCCCAGGGCCGGCTGAGACAGCCAGAGTCAGGGCATGGTGGTGCAGGTCTTTAATCCCAGCACTGGGGAGGCTGAAAGCAGGAGGATCACCACAAATCTGCACTGCATAGTGAGACTCTACAACAACCAAATACATTTTTAAAAAGAAACATAGAATGTAAATATTCCCATAAAGTTACAAACTACTGTAGAGATTTGGCGGCTGGAGAATCTCAAATCTGATTGATATCAGAGTTTAATGGAGGAATATTATTTGGGATACTTCTTACAAAATAAATCAGAGTTCAGTTAGCAGGTATGGATAGAAAAGCATTCCAGTCAGGAAATAATATAACTAGAATCACAGAAGTACACAGCTCATGAGTTGTTGAAGTAAGTGGTCCCGTGCTGCTGGAATGAGAGAAAGACAGGAAAAAAAAAAAAGGACAGGAAAAGTAAAAGTTAGTTAAAACTATAGAACTGCGAATAGCAGAGTGGAAGTGAGAAATCCTTCCTTCGTCATTAGGTAGAATGGGAGTCATGGAGAAATTTGCACCAGAGAGCAGTTCTTAAGGATGATTGATTTTGCAAATTGACCCAGGTTTTGTCTACTGTACAGAACCCATTGACAGGTGGAATTCTTTCTTTTCTGTCTCTTAACTTCTTTTACTGCTTGGTACTGAATAGCCATACATTTGTTGACTTGAACTCTGAATGAAATGAGAGAATTTCAAGAAAGGGAAAGGGTGATCAGTAGTCATTGCTGGACAGAGGACAAGCTGGGCTGAGTCTGATTATAATTAGTAATGGGGATGCTATAAAGAATCATGGGAAAAACATTTTCAGTGAATGCTGGAACAAGTCAGCTAGTAAATCATTGAAGAGTCAGTGAATTGAGTTGTTCCAAAGAGCAACTGGACAGCCTGAGTCCCTCTTATCTAATTTGATGCCACCATTGTTGAGGCATGGATATCATGGAAACACTGAACACATGTGTAAGCAGTAGAGGAGAAAGACAGCCATGTGTTGAGCCTGGCACTGTACTCCTTGTTTCTTAAATTAAGTAAAATATTACTTTGGAATATTTCAATTTTGATAGGTCCATTTCAGTTACTTGTCACCGCCCCCCTCGGTGTCAAATTTAATACAATTTCAAGGAGTCAGTTATATTTGTTCTGAGGTCAAATTCTTGCTTCACAAATGGAATATCGTATGGTTCCACTTCAGTTATATTTCAAGAGCAGACAGGTTGACATTTTTATTAAGTTCTATGATGTTCTATTACTTATGTTCATACAACTGTGATTTAGAAGAAATTTCTCATTGAGAACCAATTTAGCAGTCCTCTGACAATGTATAAATTCTCTTTTGTAGTTTTTAGTAGGGCTTCTCATATAGAATAAGTGTAAAATATTACTTCTCTGGAAAGATACTTAAGGTAAATATTTTATCAAAAAAAATTTAACCCATCTGCTTTAATTACATTTTGTGGACGACATATTTATAGGACATATCTCTTATAGTTCCATGGGTTTTTTTGAACCTAACAATTATATTAATTTCTAGCCAAACCATTTTTAAATGTATTTACATAATTTATATGATACTGTTTCATGTACTAACAGTATCCAACACATTCTTGCTGATGTCCCTGTTAAGTTTTGCTTTTTTAAGAAAATAAAGTTGCTGGGGTTTCCCAAAGAAAAACCACTGAGTTCAGCCAGCAGCCAGGTCTTTGCTGACTGAGGGAACCCTGGGTAGGTCTGTTTTCTGCTTTCCTGAAGGCTGCAAACACAGATCCCAAGAAGGGTTCGGGGATACGGTGAGAGTGAACAAGCATGTGAGCACGTTCCAGTTCATGGAACCTCATGGAAATGGAGGCACAGTTCTAGATCTCAAGTTTTAATACAAATTTAGAATTTTAAGTTTTCTAATAGTATCTAGATCCTTAAATTCTGGTAACTAATTCATTGTGCAGGCCAAAGAAAAAAGAGAATCACACTTGTGGGCAGAATCAGCATTGGGTTACCAGATGTGGCACACACCTGTAATTCTAGCACTCAAGAAGCCAAGGCAGGAGGATTACCAGGAGATTAAGGCCAGTCTAAGGTTATACGTGAGCCAAAGGCCACATAGAAGAAAAAGAACAAGCCTTGGGTTGCTGTATGGATCTTAGGTTCTTAATGAGAATTTGATCACCTGTCACACTAGAGCTTTGGGGTTCAAGTGTGGTTATTTTCTCTTCTCAGCTATTGACATCTTGGCTTCTCTTTCGGTTGTTTTGTTTTGTTTTTTTCTTCTTTGAGACTGGTTCGTGCTATGTAACTTAGGCTGGTCTTGAACTCACTATATAGCTCAGGCTAACCTCAAACTCAGAGTAGTCCTTCTGCCTCCACTTCAGAAGTGCTTATTTTGGTTTACTCCCCAAAAATTACCTCTCAAGCAAGTGACTCCTGCGAACCTGTTCAGTTAAAATGAGCCACATGTGTCATTCCAGGTAGTCCTGGGAAACTATTGGGCCCTCTGTGCAGCCTTCACAGGTGAGAGAGCACAGCACAGGAAGACTGCTTGCTCCCTTTGGCAGTCTGGAAACAGAGAGAGAAGGGAGACCCTGGGGAGACAGCTACCCTGTAAAGGCACACCCTGGGTAACACACCCACTTGAAGCACATTTAGCCATGAACTCAGCTGGATCTGACCACTCATGATTCATTCATCTTTAAGTGACACACCTCGGAGTGTAGGAGACTTTAGATACATTCTGTATCTAAACCATTTTTGTAGATGTAGCTTGGAAAGGGCCCTAGGTTTACACAGCCATCACATGGTGAAGGCATGATTTAAATGAAGTAACACCATATGACTCCCAAGCCGCATACTTAGCCACTTCCTTCTGTAAGTTAGAAAGGAGACTACAGCAAAGTTAGCTCATCAAGAAGTGAGAACATGAGCAGAGAAGGTTAAAAAACATTCCCAGGAGGCATGATTGCACATCCCTATAATCCCAGCCATCAGGAGGCTGAGGTGGGGCAATCCGTATGAGTTTGAGGCTGGTCTGCACTACATAATGAGACTGTATCAGAACAAAAACAAGACAACCAACAAATAAGAAATGACATCTGCTTGAAGCTTAAGACACTGCTACTTAGGGAACCATAGGTTGCAGCTGTAGAGTACCACATTTCTGAATCATCCTGTCCCTAGCATTTGTTACTGGTGCTCAGTAGACCATAGACAGTTAACAAGTGTTCATTATTTCTTGGCCATCTCCCCTTTATAGATTTTCTGCACCTATTTCTCATGCTGCTACTCTGATTCTCTCAATGGCATCTAGTCAACCACATAGTCTTTCATTTGGCTTCTCAATTATTTATTCCCCATCTCCAAATCTTCTCTGAGCTTCTAGCCTAAGTTGTTTTAATAGAGGTCCAGACCTGCATGTCCTGTGAGCCACCAAGATTTTCATATTATTTCTTTTTACTTATATTTTAAATTTAAGTTTTCAATGAACAATTTATTCATTACAGAAAAACTTTTAAGTGTAATTGGAACATCTTGAATATGTGGATTCCTTTTCTCAACTGTAAATTTTATAAAACCTACTTTTTTTTTTTTTTTTTTTTTGTCTTTTTGAGACAGGGTCTCACTATGCAGTTCAGGCTGGCCTTAAGCTCACTTTGTAGCTCAGGCTGGTCTCGAACTCACAACAGTCCTCCTGCCTCAGCCTCCCAAGTGCTGGGATTACAAGCATGCGCCACCATGCCCGGCTTACATGTTAATCAAGTATTTCCAAAACTCTGAATTTGACATGTACCGTAAGTATAAATACACCTCAAATTTCAAAAGCATAATACAAAAAGAAAGTCAATCTCAATAATTGTTTTCATATTGATTACATGTTGAAAAAATATTGTTGATGTGTTAATATACTGAAATAAATTTCACCTGTTTCTTCTTTGTATTTTAATATGGCTACTAGATAATCTAAAATTACATTATGTGGTTCATATTTCTAGTGGGTGATACTGCTTTTAAAATTTATTTCTAACCTACCTTTTTACTCTGCTTATTCCTTATTATTGCAGGTAGTCACATATTAGTTGATACATTGGTTTCCTGTTTATAAATTTCTTATGCATAAACATTTTCAAGACCTTTTCACATTTGCGTTCTTACCACTGAGCACCCAATGTAAAGATAAGCAGGAAATCTTCTGAATGGAAGCCCCTCTTTCACTTGCATTTTCTACCTGGCTTCCAAACCCTACACCACACTTCACTGTCCTTCATTTCTCCACCCTAGCTTTCAGGAGTATCTGAGCACTACCAAACATGGACGCTGCTAGGTACAAAATTGATATGGGCTTAAAGAATAAGTGCTTTTTGGTTTTCTCTAAGCTCAAGAAATACAAGTAATTAATGTGGTTTGTACTTCTTGGCTTTTCATTTAGTAGTGTCAGCTAAATACAGTTGTAGGAGGAGCTAAGTAAGAAAATACTAGTAATGTGTATATTCAGCTTTTCAAGGGAGTATGCTAAAGCAATTTATGAATGGATTTAGAAGTATCACTATCTTTTCTATCTGTTAGCACAGATAGTCAGTAATTGATTTGACTGCTTTGCTTTATTTGGAGGATAAAGTAATTTAAAAAAAACAAACAAAAAAACACTCCTTAGTAAGCCAAGTTTGAGTTAGTTTATTATTATGCTGAAAAAAGGAGATTTTTCTTGTTCTATCTCAAGTTGATATGCATAAGAAGAAAGAAAACCCATGAATCTATTTATGAAGTATACTTTTGAAATTACTCATTTCTGAGAGAGAGTTTTGCAGGAAGTAGCAGAGGTACAGAGAAACTAACTTGTTTAGGCATGATTGTCAATTTTCTTTTATTTTCTCTCTACTTATTGCCTTGGATAAACAAGCTGGAATGCTGCCAAAAATTCAGCTAGCTGAATACTAATTTTGCTGAAATTAGATGGAAGAGCCACCCCTGCCAGTTTTCTATCTAAATTATGCACAAATTTGACCCTGAGAAGGCAGAATTCTGGTAAAAAAAAAAAAAAAAAAAGAGTCTGAATTTTCTAGTTAGTCTGTAAGATCTTTAACTATTTTTTTTTAGCTTTTACCTTTCTTTAGGGAAAAAAGAATCAAAAGAGAAACAAAATATGGTGAACTACATTTTTACTACATTTTCCTCCTGAAACCCAGATATAGATTTATAGTATTAGAGGATTAAGATTTATAACTTTCTTTTATATAAAGCCAGAGTGAGTGTTAGAAAACAATTAGTGCATCTTTCAAATGTACTCTAGTTATTGAATAATTACTCAAATAATGGTCAGTAATGGAATACACAGAGTTATCTCTTAGCTAATCCTCAAGTAATGGAATTGGTGTATCTCTGATTCTTCCCTTAGCCTTCCAGGGTTTAGAAGAATGAGACAAAAGTGATTACTGGAACGAGAGGGAGCCACTGGAGGCCACAACGAAAAGGAGACCTTATCTTAAGCAATTAATCAAGAAACTCATATTGTGGGACAATTATTCAGAGTTAATTCTAAAATAGCTTTAGAGCCCCAGGTCTTGAAATTTTTTTTTCATCTAGAATTTTGTCAAGGTCATTTAGAGCACTGAGGCGATCTTAAATTAGAATAAAGGTTTGGTTTAGCACATATATGTATTACTATTTATCTAAGAGTATGTCAGTATAATAATATAGTATCAATCAACACAAATGTAGATGTAACATTTATTTTTATTTTTGTGGAACTATACAAAGTAGAATTAGGCTTAGTCAGAAAGATAAACAGCCTTTCTTCAAGTTCTTTTTTTTCTAAATTGTATATATTTGGTCTTATTACGCAGCTTGGACTCAGTGATTCTCCTATTTCAGCCTCCTCAGCGCTGGGATTACACACTTGGACCATCACTCCCTAGGGTGGGGCTGGCTTGGCATGTGCTACCAGAGATAGTCCTTGCGCTTACCTAGGCAAGCACTTTGACTACTGAGTTATCTACACACCAAACAACCTTTCTCAATGTGCATTCTTAAGTGCATTGGCCTCTGGCATCTACCACATTATCAGGCTGTGATTAAGATTTTGTAAAGTGAGTTTCCGCAATGAAAGTTGGATAGCAATGATCATCATGGTTGCTTAGTGAATGTGTGTGTGTGTGTGTGTGTGTGTGTGTGTGTGTGTGTGTGTGTCTT
>PVKA01050574.1:0-12639 GCA_004027165.1 Ctenomys sociabilis | reverse complement strand
TGGAAACCTAGGTGCAAACCATAACAGAGGTGGCAGTGACTTCCTCCTGAGATTAGATTTAAAATGCAGTTATTGTTAGAAAGTTAAAGCCCAGTGTGAGGGTGCACTCCCGTGATTCCAGCACTCGGAAGGCTGAGGCAGGAAGATTGCTGTGAGTTCAAGGCCAGGCTAAACAGCATAGCAAAGACCCTAGCTCAAATAAGAGAGAGAGAGAGAGAGAGAGAGAGAGAGAGAGAGAGAGAGAGAGAGAGAGAGAGAGAAGGAAAGAAGGAAGGAAAGAAGGAAGGAAGGAAGGAAGGAAGGAAGGAAGGAAGGAAGGAAGAAAGAAAGAAAGAAAGAAAGAAAGAAAGAAAGAAAGAAAGAAAGAAAGAAAGAAAGAAAGAAGGAAGGAAGGAAGGAAGGAAGTTAAGCCAGTAGTCTCTGCCTATAATGAAATCAGTTGCCTCTGGAAGTCACCCAAGAAACTCTCTTAAAGGTATATCACCCACTAAAAACATCCAGATCACAGACTTGGGAATTGGGTGGCAGAGCCTGAGTACTGCTTGCACCACTTCTGTATTTCTTTGCTCACCCAAGAGAAATCCCAGGTCTCTGTTCTCTCCCTACGCTTGGTGACCTCCATGCATTGTGAACACCCACAGCTCCTGACCTTGTTCCCTGTGCTTTCCAAACTCTAACAAGTCACTGTGTGACCATCACGCCTCCATCCTGTAGGTCCTAGAGCCTCCTGCTGTCCTTTGATTGTCAACGGCCATTGCCATTCATCTGCTTTCTTTCTTGGTCTATCACCCCCTGAAGGCTTCGCCAGCTCCCTGGGACACCCTGATGCATGCCCCCATTTTCTTCCAACGGCTTCCCATCACTAGACGGTTCTGTTGCATACACCCAAGAGCTCCGACCTGGGGTGAATTTCTGTATTCTCCACTCCTGTATTTCTTTGCTCACCCAAGAGAAATCCCACAAAGAAGCAGACAAGTGGTGCCAGGAAGCCTCAGAAGTTGGCTCTCTGGCCTTAGAGCTGGGTAGCGTATCTCCCTGTGGCTCAGCTGCCACCTGCCACCGGAAGCCCCTGCCACACCTCAGCCTAGGTCTCCTGGGTCTTCTCCTGAGGCTCGGGACACAGGTATCTACACCTTGACCTACAGGCCACACACACCCCCGAGTTCCTGCCTCCTGCCCGGTCCCTGCTCCTGAGAAGCGGCGCCCTCCATGCGGGGCTGTACATCTTCATCCAGGCCACCCTTGCATAGTCTTTCTTACATTTTCACTCTTTCTCTGTATTTTTGGTTTTCTTTTAAAAAGACAATAAAAAGTAGTGAAAAAACTAGAAATGATACAGAATTTCACTAAATGAAGTGATGGGAATTCAACAATGGTTGTTATATTGCGTATTATTGTCTTCAAATTAGTTGTTCAGATTACCAAGCATGCAAACTTGGCCAAAAAAATTAAAAAGAGAAAATTTAAGTATTAACTCTTTCTTTCAATAGACTAGCATAAATCAATGGTACAATCATCCAAGCTATCCTTGGACATAATATATGAATATATAATATATAATAAAATCTTTCAGATATATTTTTCCTTCCTTCTTTCTCCCTTTTCTCCTTTTCCTCATCCTAATTGTTCCTTCTCTTTGAACAGTTTCTTTTAGGGATATAAGTGCACCCATGTTTTTAGTGGCACCATTTGTCACAGAGAAGTTTTGGAAACAACCCAAATGCCCATTATCTGAGGAATGTGATTTAAAAAAAAAACAACATATGGCATTTTTATACAATGGAGTATTGCTCAACTGTGTAACAAAGATAAACTTAGGGCTGGCCAAATAACTCAGTGGATTAAAGAGCCTGCAAGCAGGCGTAGGGGCTGGGAGTAGATCCCTGGGCCTGCAGTGCTGGCCCTGCCCCCGGGCACGCTGACACAGTGATTGAGACTGGGTGTGGTGGTACGAGCCTATAATCCCAGCTCTTGGGAGGCTGTAACCGGATGGAACACCAAGAGTCCAATCTAGTAGTGAGACCCTGAACAATATGGAGACCCTTCCCTAAAATACAAAAATAAATAAATAAAAAGAAAAAATTAAAAAAAGATGAACTCAAGACTTTTATAGGTAAATGGAGGCAAGAGACCGTGCTCATAACTGAAACAAATGAGACCTGCATGTGTAAACATATTTTCTCTCTAGCATAAGAACCTGCAAGAGTAAATAAAACCTGAAAGGTACAATAAATACTTTTTTTTATTTTTGAGACAGGGTCTCACTGTGCAGTTCAGGCTGGCCTTGAACTGACTTTGTAGCTCAGGCTGACCTTGAACTCGGTGATTTTTTTGCTTCAGCTTCCCCTGGGATTATAGGCATACACGCCATCCACAGGCCTATTTTGGTTTCTTTTTATTTCCCACCTTCACTTCTTTTTGGCCTGTGAACACGTTCACATGGATCTTACTAAGCAAACAGTTATGGGCCCCCCTTAGCCTGTTGCCTTCCTCTCTGTCCCCGCGCTTCTGAGCCCCTTAGAAGTGTGGTCTCTGTGTCCTGGCCTCTTTTCGGATATCTTCTTGGCCTTTGGTCTGAGGCAGCTCCCTCCCCCACTGCGGGGAAACTCCTTTGCTAAGCTAACTGCCTCTTCTCAATTGTCTCTCCCACCATTAATTCCACATGGGTGTCCCCGAATCGCTCCTCTTCTGCTGCTACCACCTTGGTTTTCCTGTCCCCACCTCCTCCTATGACTTCAATATGGATGTTCTCAAGCTCCATCTGGTGACCTGGCGCTAACAACACATGAGTCACAGTCCTTGAGGAGGGAGAAGCTTCCACACTAAGCCATCTCTGAGTCAGTCTACTAACCCCTCCCTCGGGTCCAGCTGGTCTGAGTCTCTGTGAACACCTCTCTGGGGTCACATACTCCTCTGTAGGAGACACTTCCTGGTCCTTGTCTCAGTCCAAGAAATCAATATTTGTAATCCCAAAGTTACGTTATTGGAATCCCATCAAGTTGATTCCAATCTACCACTTTCCTTCCATGCAGCCCACAGCGAAAATGAAGACACTAAATTACATTTTCAATCATCGGGGAGTAGAGGGGCTCTAAGTCCTGCCATGACATGGCTTTCCGGAACCAAGAGAGCGATCCAGGGCCTCACCCTGTTTTTATTCAGTGGGGGAGTGGCTTGAGGATTGACTGAGAATTGTGGGAAGTAGGTGACTATTGTGAGCTGAGCTAGGTGGGGGGCCTACATTTACCTCTGCCATATGCAGAGAGGATATGCAGAGAGTAATCTGCATTATATAGTATTTAATGTTTTGGGAAGTCTAGGGCTTCAGCTTTGATGTAGTCTTTCAAGCCCCAGGAAGTCATAGCCTCTATTTCGAGGCTCGATCCCAGCTGGCAGCACGGAGCATTAGCTCTACCATCCGTCTCCACCCAGCTCACGTTAAGGAGCAGCAGGCTTACCAGGGAAACAGGCATGCCACCTTCAAAGACTATCACCAGCACCTCAGCTAGACCAATACACATTGCTCAAGGCCAATTGAAGGATAAACAGAAGTCCTAGCCAGCTCTCTACATAACAATATGAGGAAATAGGATCAGGCTCAGTCAAAATGGAGACAGTCGCTTTTCTTTCAAGGAGAGCTGCTCAGGTGGTCCCCCACACTCCTCATCACTGTCATCCAAGAAGTGTCCTTGGTATCCAAGGCCCTGGCTGACCGTGAACCTGTGCTGACTCTGTGTCACCTTCCCTCCAGGCCCTGTGTAAATCTCCCCTTGTGCTTCTCCGTCCCCAGGGCTGAGCCACAGTGTCGTGCCCACCGCCTGGCTGGGCTCTCCCAGGATGAGCGTGACCCTGACTGGGATGCCGGGAAGTGCCGCCTGCAGCGTTCCCTTCAGTCCGCAGCCCCACGCACCAGCAAGAGGAGAAGAGGCCACTGTGGGACCCAGCTCTGTGGCGACTCCCAAGAGCAGGAGCCTCTGCGTTCCAGGGACCCTCCCATGGCCCACACCAGGAGTCATAAGGCACCTTCTCTCACACAGGGGCCTCATGGCAGTGGCCTTCTGCAGTCCAACAGTAACAGTTGAAGCCACCTGTCCCCAGGGGAACAGGGACCTGCCTCTGTGTGTATACAGCAATGAGCACCTTCTGACCACCCCTGCCCTACTTTAATGATGGGACCAAAACGGTTCTCTTAAGAGGAGTAGTGATAAAAGCAAAGACTTAAGAGTCTCCCACATCTTCCGGTCAATCATCCATGAACACTTACCTGTTGTCACATGGATGAGGCCAGGACCTGGACAGCTACAACTCCAGCTCCTTCATGGAATAGGAGCCACAAGCCCACACGAACACTGGGACCCTGGTCACCTCTACACAGGAGGAAGAGCCGGGCCAAGAACAGCTTCATAGGGAAAAGCTGAACCCAGCACTGCTAAGTTGCATCCCACGCAACTAAGGAGAGGGAATGGGAAGGGACGGAACCTGCCGTTAAGAGGCTAAGTTCCAGACCGGTGATGTAGCTCAGTGGCACAGGCCTGCCTAGCAAGTGCAGGATTCTGAGTTCAATTCCCAGTACCCACAAACAGAAAGCAAAAAGAGTCTACAGTTTCAATTATACATTTGAAAAAACTTAAATATGGGTCAGATAGTTCTGATTTAAAAGTATGGCAGCTAAGGTGTAAAGTACACGTTGGATTGTGAACCTTTCACACAAAAACATGCCAAATGTCCCTATAATAATGCTTAATACGATTTGTTGAAATGGTAAGACATTAGCTATTTTAGGGCTGAATAAGATTTACTATCAAAATGAAATTTATCTCTTTCTTTTCATTTTTAAAGACATGATTTCTCTTACATGGGATAACCAAAGTATAAATAAATAAATAGCAAAAGAAAAGGTCACATGCAGCAGGGAGAGAAGTCTTTGTCAAATGGAAAGCAGACCAAGGCATGGAGGGAGAGGGGAAGGTGGGAAGAGGCAGGGATGGGAAAGGAATTTAGATAAGACGTGTACCCTCTCCAGCTCCTCGCAAGGAGGGGAGCCATGGTACCATGCATGTGTGCAGAAAGAAAAACAAAAAGACCAAAAGGCGGGTGGGCAGGGACAGAAAGGGAACAAAAAGGAACTAGATGTATTATGCCCACACACCAGTTTCTATAAGGGAAGTAAACATGACACTCTGTCAACATGTGCTAATAAAGAAATCTTGCAAATTAAAAAGAGAGTCTGCTACAGTGTTTGAAATTCTTAGTGGCTCACAATGCATTTTCTCTAGCCAATATCTCTGCTCTCAAATTCAGACCATAGTTCAAGCCTCTGTGGGAGGGATGGGTCTGGAATAATTTACTTCCATTGGCTCCTCCATGGCGTAGCTTTATTAGATTCTCTAAACCAATGTCTTCAGCTGTCAACAATCTTTACTGTACATCCATCAGTGACTGCTTCTGCTAATTCTGGGCAGGATTGATTTGAATTGGTTCGAATTTTCTAAAGTAAACAATGCTTTAGTCTAGGAAAGTAGTGTGGAGATAGAGGACGCCCTTCCTAGCTCACCATTCCCCAGCACTGGTCCTCCTCCTCCATGCCTTGGGCTCCCAGGGTGGTCCCCTCTGGCCACTTGGTTCTGATCCCCAAGGCATGGACTCTGGAAGACACTGACTCCAGGTGACCAGCAAGATTCTCCTCCTGGGAACTGGAAAAGAAGATTTCGTGAGTGGCTGGAACAGCAACAAGTAAAGCTGCAACAATGCAGAGGTTGATTCTACCACAGTGCAGAGGGAGCTTAGTGGGGTCTTGTACAGAGAGGAGGGAGACATAGGGGAGAGAGAGAGAAAGAGAGAGAGAGAGAGAGAGAGAGAGAGGAAGAGAGACAGAGAAGATGGAGAGAGACACAGAGATAGAGAGAGCAGAGCCAGAGAGGAGAGAAGATAGATAGATGATAGACAGACAGACAGATAGATACATAGATAGATAGATAATAGATAGACAGACAGACAGACAGACAGACAGACAGACAGACAGACAGACAGACAGATAGATAGATAGATAGATAGATAGATAGATAGATAGATAGATAGATAGATAGATACACAGATACAGACAGACATAACTTTCTAGTTCCCCTTTTGGGCTCCTTAATCAGGAATCTGCGAAATACTGTTTTCATTATAATATATCACCTGTGAGTATATTAAACTAATGCTTTTCTTTTGAACCAGACATTTTTCCCATTTTAATATGACAGGTACTGGAGTCCTGCCAACCTAAGTTTTATTTTCCTCTGTGAACCAGACCAAAGCTCCCTCCTCACCAGGGCTGCTGTGAGCTGGACCTCTCCAGCTGGTCCACACACAACATGACCCCACTACAGAAGAGGAAGAGAGCCCAGTTTCCCCTGAGAACTTCAAGGGGGTCCAGGGACGATGCTCTTCCCAGGCCTGGTGAGAATGAGCAATCGTTGGCTCCCTTTATGGTGTGGGCAACACCCCATTCTCCACTGGCAGCCTCTCCGAGGGCCTAGCTGCTCTGTGACCTGGAGGGCCCCGGCTGTCCTTCCATTGTCTTCCTTCGCACTCACTCTCACTGAGGTACTAGGGGATATATCTTTTCTTCAAGGTTCTGTCTGAACAGACAATGAAGACAATGGCAAGAGGACAATGGAAGCTTCCCTCTGTAGAGAGGTTGGGGCAATAGGCACTCCCTCAGCACCTTGCCAGGGGGGAGAACCTGCCTGCATAACACACCTGAAGGGCAAGGCCATCATCTCTAGCTGACACCACACCCTCAATTTGGGGAGGCCTAGCAGCTTCCCTCGCCACCCCCTGGATGTGGATGGAGCACAGAATCTGCAGGCACTGCATGTGGACAGCTTTACTGAATTCCAGTTTCCCCATCTGTAGCCTGGGTTGACCCAGTGCCCGCATCATGGGGCTGTGAGGAGGGTGAAGGGAGACAACTCATGCCAAGCACTCAGCACTCTGGCCTCCATTCACGAAGGAGGAGTTGATTCTACCACAGGTGTGGTTATTCTTTTTCTCGAGGCCTTCAGTGTCCTGGATACACAGTGACGATGCTCGCTAAGAAGCATCAGCTTGGCCCAGACAGAGAGCTTGGTGGTCCATCAGAGATCCCAGAGGAGGTGCTCACCAGGTGCTGGCCCTGAGGAGGGCTCTGTCTGTGGGGCCTCAAAACTGAGGTTCACTCCCTGATACCTGCCTCATACCGTGCAAGGTATGTGGAGTACACAGCGTCACCCAAAGATCAGAAGAGGAAGGGACGCTCCTCTGGAAGTCTTATTTCTCAGATAACAAAATCACACAAAGACATCATGGCACAATTGCCAACATTCCTCACTAACACAGCTGCAAAAGTGCGTGGCAGAGCGCACCATCCTCAGATCCAGCTGTGCATCTCTGCTTACAGTTTTGAAAGTCAATCTTGGTCAGTTGGATGGAGAAACCCAAGCGTGTCACGCTGAGAGGAGCAAGCTGCTCTCAGGTCACATACTGAGGGGGCCACTTGGTGACAACCTAGAAGTCAGCAACTAGGACAGAAAACAGATGAGTCACTGCCAGGGACTGGAGTGGAGGGAAGGTGGACGCCAAAGAGACATAGATAAACTGGCTTCAGGCCATCTGGGGGACCTTTATCTTGATAGTGGTCTGGTTATGGGATGAATGTACAAGAAAATGTGTACATTGTACATGGTTAAAGTGGATTTAAATGTTAATAAGGGAAGGAATGAGTGCCCACTGAACTCATAGGAAAAACCTTTAAAGACACAAGTTCCATGAGAGCTAATAAAGATAATATGTATTCTAAATTCTTGGTGGAGAAATTATTGGGAGATACTGTAAGAGCTCAGTAGATTCCCCAGTGGAATACACACCAGAATTATTTCTGAGAATTTTTAAAGGTTTTTTTTTTTTTTTTTTTATGAATTTGGGGCAGAGTCTACAGGGTGTATGGGGTTTCACTACATAGATCAGACTAGTGATTCTCCTGTTTTCAGCCTCCCAATTGCTGGGATTACAGGCATCACCACCACACCCAGTCTCAATTGCCTTCTCAGTGTGCCCCAGGGGCGAGCCAGCAATCTCTGAAAATTTTTAAAAGGCAGATTCATGAATTTTTTTTGTAACCTCAGATATTCTGATTCAATAAATCAAGGCTAGGTCCCAGGAATTTCTGTTTTTCTAATGTTTATTAAATTGTAAAGCTCATTCAGGTTTAACATGTGGAGCATAAAACTGTTGAAATCCTTGCCAAAAGAACCGTTCTTATGACTGTGTAGAATTCAGGATGGGCGTTAGCTTCTCAGAGGGCCAACTATTTTTACCAGCCCTAAGTGAAACGTAGAGTTTAATATGTTAATGGAGAAACAAAAATATTGGGTCACAAACTGTTACTTTAGTTTTTGGGTAATCACATTTTAATAACATGAACACTCTTTGTGGTACTTTTACCTTTTCTTGTATTTCAAAAATTATTTTCCTAGAAAAAAATCTACAGCTTCACCAGGTAGGCAGAGGGCTCTGGTTGGTATCTCGGTGGTGCTTTGAGGGAAGTTCTTTCAGATGCCAAGTGCCACAGTTGCCGTAACTGAGAGACACCTTTATTTAATCGAAAGCAGAGAGGAAACACCACCTAAAGTCCCAGGGTGACTGCTTTCAGATCGCCTAAGGTATTTCTAACTGTTAACACCCTCCACTCAGCTTGGCAAGGATGTGCGTCCTCTGTGAGCCTCCGACAGACTGAGGAGAGCAGGCTTGGAGGGCTGAAAGACACTCTGGGCGGTAGAGCACCCCCTGTGGCTCACGTGCCTGGACCTACGCCCCCTCACCCCACGAAGCTTTGCTTTCTACTGCTTGTAGCCTGTGAAGCAAAGCAAAGAATGGTAAAAGAAAGTTTCAGTTGTCAATGGAATTCAAAGGCACAGATTTGTGGGTTTTTTTTTACTTTTATTTATTTATTTTAGGGAAAGGTCTACAGGGTGTTCAGGGTCTCACTACTAGATCGGACTCGTAGACTCATAATAATCCCCTGCTTACAGCCTCCCAAGAGCTGGGGTTACAAGTATGCACCACCACACCCAGTTTCAACTGTGGTCTCAGCATGCCCCAGGGGTAGGGCTGGCACAGCAGGCCCAGGGATTTAACCCACAGCCCCTGGGCCGGCTTGCAGACACTTTAATCCACTGAGCTGTTTGGCTGGTCAAAGCACTGATTTGTAAGAACAAACAAGTATTACAGAACACACACCCATCATTGCGCGCTCAGACACAGGCACAGAACAAGACTAAATATTAAATTCTGGGAGAGAGGAACCTCGTACTTTTTCAGTCTCTCGAGACACTGTGCTTGCATTGATGGCCTTTGAAGAATACATATACCTTGAGTTGGCTTTGTTTTGTTTCATTTTGCTTTGGATAATGTTGATGAGCTAAGGAAAAATAATCTGTGGAAATCAAGGAAACTGTGTCCCAGGGAAGGAAGGCGTGGCTTTATTACTGGAAGTGATATGTCTGGCAGCAACAGGGCAGGCCACAGTGGTGAGTGCAGGCCTCCCCCCAGGCTGGGTGAGCGCCCCTCCCAGCTCAGTGACACTGAGCAAACTGCAGATCTTCGAGCTTCTGTCTCTTCCATAAATCGTAAATCGGGCCTGCGCTGACTTCAGTTTTCTGAGCTCTCCTGAGGGTGAGGTAATACATGGGTGGGAGAAAGGATTCCAAAAGCTGGCTGGGAAAACACTTTCTCAAAATAAACAAGCCCTAGGCTCCTCAGAAAGCAAAGGAGACTGATGGAGGGATGAGGGCAGCGTCAAGGGCTAGATCTGTGTAAGCCAAGGAAGTCGGTGTAAGGGAGCTGCTGCAAAATCTTCCAATCTGCTCACATTTAAGATCTTCCTAAATCCAATGTTGGAGGAAAACTATGTAGACTTTTCTTTAGGAATGAGTGGCCTCTAGAAAGGTCTCCAGCAGTCACCGGCTCGGGAAATGAGGATTGCCTTGTCTCTGCGATACCCCTGCGGTTCGGGATCCAGTTTAGAGTAGGCAGATTTGGGGGAAATCCAGCAAGTCTGTTTCCAGTGAGAGTGAACTTGAGCAACCTGGTTAGCCTGTGTGTCAGTTACTTTTCTCTCAGCTGGCTCCAAGGCAGAGCGGCACAGGGCAGAGGGCAGCAGTGCACGGTGGTGGAAGAAGCAGAACAGCAAGAGCAAAAAGTCAGGAGCAGAAGCAGCAGCAGAGAGCAAGTCTGTCTCCGGTATGTTGCCTTCAGGCCGTCTGTGAGAGTGGCACGCACACCCAGCATCTCAGCATTGGACTCTGAATTAGCCATGAACTCTAGACGTCCACCCCAGTCATGCCTGGGGCTGTGGTGGGACCCCTAGACACAAATCATGACAGCCTGCATTTCTTCCTGTTCATAAATGAGCCTGCCTGTTAGGAGAAAGCAGGGTGTACTTGGTATCCACAGTTAGTGGATTACGGTTATTATTACACTTGTTAACATCAGGGTAGAGGACACCTTTAAGCCCCTTCCAGCAAAGGCCCAGAGTGGACAAGTGGCTTTGCCAGGGACACTTGACGTATTTGTGCACGGAGCTATGGTTGCCATCCAGCTCTTGTCTCCAGTCCCCTGTCCCCTTCCTCTTCCTGAGGGTTGGTCATTCCTTTGTATAAAATCACCTTAACCACCTGCAAGGTGATCAGCTGTCATAAGAACTGCTGTGCAAAAGAGCGCATTCCTGCAGGACCCAGCGCTAGAGAGCTTTGAAGCATATACAAATCTCCCCTTGGGTGCTGGACTGAAGAGCACTGAGGCACAGCCTTGGGTTTTCACAGTAAGCATTTTTTTTTTTTTTTTGGCCCCATATCATTGACAAACCAGGATAAAGAAGTTCCCCTCCAGGGTGTGACTAAGGTCCCAAGACTTCCAGCTCCTACAGATGCTTCCCCTTGTGCTGGGAAACCACAAATTCTTGCCTGATTTGCAAAAAAGAAAGCAGAGAATTTCCACCCTCCAGGAACCATGTGATATTTAGCAACTCTAAACCATGGGTTCCTTTGTAGAGAAGGCAGCTCTGTTCTCAGGGTGGCTTCCTGTCCCTGGGCTGCTCACGTGGGGCACTTCTCTGGCATGCTCTGATATGCACACACAGGGTGCCAGTCTTCAAGCAGGCTAAGCCACAAACACATTGCCTTTGGTGCTCACCACGGGAATTCTTTTTTTTTTTTTTAATAATTTTATTGAGAAACAAATAGCAATGAGAGTTTCAAAACTGATTACTAGTACAGTTTCAATAATTAATACAAGGGCTGGCGAGGCGGCTCAATAGAATAAGTGCTTCCCTGGCAAGTGCAAGGACCTGAGTTCAAGGATCCTCAGTTCCGAAAAAAAAAAATTGATACATTGCATATTGTTGTCTTAGTAGTTGTTCATTGTATAATATGTAGACATGATATCCTGTCCACAAACACTATTAGAACAAATATTTTTATTCACTGAATTAAGAAAATGTAGCTGTGGGGCCATAATATTGCGCTGAGCTGTAAATGGCTATGGTCGACAATTTCTTTGAATAACTCGCTATTGTTGTAGAATGCTGGACTGTGTTGGATTGTGGTGTTGAGTTCAAGCACCTAAGTTAGTTGAATGTCAATAGAGTGCCCACCTTTGACAGGTGTAGACAAAGGAAGGGGTGTAGAAAGAAAAAATCATGATGTGTGTGTATAGACAGTACAGTTGGGATAGATAACACTGAGCTTCTACATAGTCCTATGAGAGGCAAGATCTGCACTAATGGTGGTTGGACAGGATATTATGTCGGCTTCTAGTACTACGGTCATCCACTAGGAAAATAATTATTGAATTTTTGGATATAATTCAGGCATAAAAAATAAGATAAGTAAGCAGATACACTCTTAATTCACTGATAAGAGATATCTGCTAAAATATCTGTGAATATAATATCATGTATGCACCTTGTACTATACCAAAACATTATGAAAACAGCTTGCAATGTATTAATTTGTCAAATCTGTATTGTTAAGGTGTCTTGAAACTGTCTGATTGACATTTGTAGTTCAATAAAATAAAAAATAATAATAACAATAAATAAATAAATAAATAAAAAGAAAATGTAGCTGCATATCTATACTATTTTGAATATACAGATACAAAATTGTCATTCATTTGTATCCCTTTTTTTGTTTAGTTTTCTCAGAGAAGGGTATTTCATTGTCATTTAAATATTATAGGTGTGTGAATTCAGCAAAATATTACAAAACAGTCCAGTAGTCCATAATAGTAGTGGGTTTTCCATAAGACTGGCAATGTCGGAAGTTATTGACTTGAGCTTTTTAGATCTCAGCATATTAATATGGCTTTACTTTTTATACATCCTTTTTATATTTTTCTGCTGGATGGTTAAGACCAAGATAAAGCAAGACCTATATAACAAGAAATGTAACTTTTGTATCTGATAAGGTCAGTCAAGTCCCCTCAGGATTTATTGTGAAACCCTGCACCACTTTGTAGATCCTTTGTCAGTGTCAGCCATGTGGATGAGTCACAGCCATTGCTTGACCAATTTGCTCTCTGTGAAAGCCTAAGAGAATGTTTTCTCTCCATGTGACT
>PVKA01050573.1:0-12647 GCA_004027165.1 Ctenomys sociabilis | reverse complement strand
AGACTATACGATATTTACACATGTGTGTCTGGTTTATTTCACTTATGAGTATATGTTCAAGTGGCATCCACTTCAGTATAAATGCTTCAAACTTATCATTCTTAATAGCTGAGTAATACTCCATTATATAGAAATACCACATCTTTTTCAACCATTCCTCATGTGATGGACATCTTAGTTGTTTCCAAGATTTTGCTATTACACATTGTGCTGCTATAAACATAGGTACACATATATCTGTATGATACAATGCATCCAGATCCTTTGGGAAAATTCCCAGTAGGGGGATAGCCGTCTTGAATGGGATTTCTAGTCCTACTCTTTTGAGGAGTCTCCACACTGACCTCCACAATGATTGTACCAGTCTACATTCCCACCAGCAGTGGAGAAGTGTTACCTTTTCCTCACAGCCTCTCCAACATTTGTTGTTGGTTGATTTCCTTATGATAGCCATTGTTTCTTTAGTGAGATGGTATCTCAGTGTTGTTTTTATTTGCATTTCACAAATGGCTAGTGATGTGGAGCATTTTTTCATATATTTATTGGCTTCTTTAATTTCATCCTCTGAGAAGTGTGTATTCATCTCAGATGCCCATTTCTGAATTGAGTTTCAATAAGCTGATAACAGCCAACAAAATACGAAATGTAATAAAAAGCCTACTGACAAAGAAAAGTCCAGGTCCTGATGGATTCACAGCTGAATTCTCCAAGAAATTTATAGAAGATATAATCCCAACACTCTACAAACTCTTCAGTGAAATTGAAAAAGAAACAGTCCTCCCAAAATCATTTCTGGAGGCAAGTATAATACTGATTCCAAAACCAGGGAAAGACACAACCAAAAAGGAGAACTACAGGCCAATCTCCCTCATGAACATAGATGCAAAAATACTCAACAAAATCCTGGCAAATACAATACGGCAAATCATCAAGAAGATCATACACCATGACCAGGTAGGATTCATCCCAGCGATGCAAGGATGGTTCAATATTCGAAAATCTATAAATGTAATACACTATATTAATAGTCTGAAATCTAAAAACCATATCATCATTTCAATTGATGCAGAGAAAGCTTTTGACAAAGTCCAACACTCATTCATGTTCAAGGTCCTACAGAAAATTGGAATAGATGGACTCTATCTTAACTTGATAAAAGCCATCTATGACAACCCAAAAGCTCATATAATCCTAAATGGGATTAAACAGTTTGCAATGTATTAATTCATTGAATGTGTATGGTTAAGGTGTCTTGAAACTGTCTGATTGACATTTGTATTTTAATAAAATAAAAATAAATGAAAAAAAAATCCTAAATGGGGAAAAACTGAAATCTTTTACTCTTAAATCAGGTACAAGACACGGATGTCCTCTATTGCCCCTCCTATTCAATATAGTCTTGGAATCCTTAGCAAAAGCCATTAGAAAAGAGGGAGAAATAAAGGGAATAAGAATAGGTAAAGAAAACGTTAAATTATCACTATTTGCAGAAGACATGATACTTTACTTGGATGACCCCAAAAATTCCACCAAGAAATTACTAGAACTGATAGGGAAGTTCAGTAGCATAGCAGGATACAAAGTCAATACTCAAAATTCAATAGCATTCCTCTACACAGATAACAAGCACACTGAAAGGGAAACAATAGAAACAATACCTTTTACAATAGCACTGAGGAAAATGAAATACCTTGGGATTCACTTAACCAAGGAAGTCAAAGATCTTTTCATGGAAAATTGCAACACCCTAAGAAAAGAGATTATAGAGGATTTCAGAAAATGGAAAGCTATTCCATGCTCCTGGATAGGAAGAACCAACATCGTGAAGATGGCCATACTCCCAAAATTGCTGTACAGATTTAATGCAATCTCTATCCAACTGCCACCAACATACCTCCCAGATATAGAGAAATCAATCCTCAAATTTATTTGGAACCACAAACGACCTAGAATATCAAAGGCAATCTTGGCCAATAAAGACAAGGCAGGAGGCATCACAATTCCTGATTTGAAATTGTGCTACAAAGCCACTGTGATAAAATCAACATGGTATTGGCAACAAAATAGACCTGAGGATCAGTGGAATAGACTAGAAGATGCAGAGGCATCTACGAAAACACTCAGCCATCTTATCTTCGACAAAGGGGCTACACAAGCTCACTGGAAAACAAAGGGGCTACACAAGCTCACTGGAAGAAAGATAGCCTCTTTAACAAATGGTGCTGGAAAACATGGCTTTCTACATGCCGAAAACTAAAACTTGACCCAGCTCTATCACCATGCACTAATTTAAAGTCAAAATGGATTAAAGATCTAAACGTTAAAACAGAAACACTCAATCTCCTGGAAGAGAAAGTAGGAGGAACTCTTGAAGACATAGGGGTAGGTAAAGAGTTCATGAACAAACATATATTCAGGAAACACTGGAAAGTATCAACAACTGGGATCAACTCTTTTTACAGAGCTCCTGGATGTGAAAAGAAATTGTCAACAGAGTGAATAGACAACCCACAAATTTTGAAAAAATCCTTACTAATAAGCAATCAGACAGAGGACTACTGTCTAGAATATATAAAGAACTAAGATATAACAGGCCCTTAACAGTCTTCTAACTGGCTTGACACCATCCATCCACCCTTGTTCCCTAGTCCTGGCCGAAGTGCATTTCCTTCACCAGGGTCAAGATATCTTGACACCACGTTTGTAATTCTACAGTACAACTGTTATTGTGAAATGAAGGGATGATACACAAAGAGATCTCTCCTCTAGAAGGAAAAGCCCACCGGAATACAGCAAGGTTAGTCTCTCACTTGAAGCACAAGTGACAGGGACAGCCAAGTTTAAGTAGTCAGAGATATTTAAAAGCAGGGTCCAGTATTTTCTTTGACTTTTCTATAAAACAGATTGTTGGGCCTGAGACCTTACACCATACACCTCTGACCTCTGAGAACATCCTGTGGGTGTCTTCTGGGAGCACCCTTCTTACCACTTCTTCTTGTGTCCTCCCTTCTGCAGCAACTGGCTCCCATCACCTTTTCCTTAGCACACTGTTCTTGGAAGATCATTTCAACCATCTTTGAAACTGGGGCTCTTCTTACTTTTGTGTTCACTGACAGATGAATTGGGAATACAACTGACTTTTGGATCTTGTGAGAGGAGATTAAATATGGGTGCTATCACCATTTGGGATCTCAGATTCAGCTTTGATTTACTTTGTAGAATAAGCCTTTATCCTTTGATGATCTTTGGCCCTTATATATTTTAATCATGTTAACATAATTGTTTTGTGTCTTTCCTTTGCGTTGAATCATGTTGCACTGTTTACCACTCTATTTAAAGACTTATCAGATGTGTTAACTCACTATACAGAATCTTACTCCTCTTAGCCCATTTTCCCTTCTCTTCTATTTTGTACTTCTATGGGATTTTACTTTATCTCTCAACAACCTAAAGGCCTTCATAAAAGTTTATGTTAATGAGATTGTCCTCTTACGTTGCCTCATTTCACCCTGATCTCTTTCCATTTCAGGGGTTATCCTAGGTGTTACTTTCTGAGCCAAGCACTGTAAGAGACTGTACAGTATCCCTCCCTTTCCTCCTATAGAAATGTCTTTTTTTTTTTTAAAAAAAAGAAAAACAAAAAAACTTTGCTTATTATAAGTAAACTTATAGCAAAGTTTTAAGAATAATAAATAGGATGTCCATTATCCAGATTTACCTCTAGTTAATATTTTTCCATTAGTGCATCCTCTTTCTTCCTTGGTCTCACATTAAGTACAGAAACATATGTGATGCTACTTCCAAGTCTTTGTGTGCATATTGTATATATCTTACTTTTTCTTCCCAATACATTTGAATGCCTTTCCCAAGAGTAGGGATATTCTCTCCTCTAACTACAATACAGTCATCAATGCCAGTAAACTTAATGTTGATGCATTTCTCAGGCTACACATCACCTACATACTATTTTTCTTAATTTACCTGCTCATGACTTTGGTTTTAAAAAATCAGGATATAATCTAAGCTCTTTAGTTATCTTTCTTTCTAAGTCTTCTAAAATTCAGAAAATTTCTAGGGCTTTCTGTCAAGAAATTGAAATTTTGAAAGAAAGAGATCCCTGTTTTCTTCATTTTAGGGAAAATATAATAATTTTCATGGCTAAGTGAGCAATAGTTGTTGCACTATGTATCATTATTTTCAAAGTAGTTATTCATAAGACATAAACCAAAAAAAGTTCTTACAAAAAATATACAAATTTTCCTTTCAACAAACTAAGAAACTATTACAATAAATGAAGCAAATAAGCATATATATTGAGACTTTTTAAAAAATGAGATACATAACTTGGAGAAGTATTTGAAATTCTCCCTCATGTTTAGCTCTCTTCTCTTTTGTTCTGTATGCTGCGTTTCTCATAGAAGAGAAACAATGTGATGTTTAAGCTTGTGTGTCTGCTCATTTCATTTCTCACTTTGTTTTTCTTTTTCTGTTCTCCCCCTATTTATTAGTAAATACTTATGGTCCACAGTACCTACATTTATTTGGAGAAGTAAGCATACATCATGTTGGATCTTGATCCTTGATTTTCTTTGATGTCTCATCGCGGTTAGGTTCACTTTCTGCCTTTCATGTTGGAACACCATCTACATGATATTGTGCTATGCTAAGGCTTTCATTATTCTTTTAATTCTTTTTTTTACATGCATTTTTCTTGCTAGACTATAATACCCAAGAAGACAGGAACTGATTTTGTTCTTGGCCATTTTAGCTGTAGCCCTCGCTTGGTCTGCTACAGGTGCTAAGTGAAGCGTTAGTGGCTGGAAAAAAGTGACAATGTAAATTTTCACATATTCGAAGGGCTGTCCTGAAATCAAGATGCAGTTTTGTACTTCCATGAAGGATTGTCTTGTTGCTACTAGATTAAAATGAGTCAGGATGGGGACCCTAGTTTCTGCTGCTTGATTCCGAAGTTAAAGTGAACTAGGTTTGTCTTTTTATCTAGCTCCTTCTTTTATAGGTGCATAATCCCAGTGACTGAGTATATATGCCTTGTTCTGAGTAGCCTCAGAATAAGAAAATTACATTATTTCTCTTCATTTTGCCAAAAAGCTGAAGGCACTTTTTCTTAGACAGCAATGAATGCATATTAAATGAACTGTAATTGTCTGCTAAATGCATTTCATAAACAACTAAACCAGAGCTAGATTTTTTTGAGTCTTTAAAATACTTGGGATACTAAAAATAGCCTGTCAACCTTGAGCACAAAGCTGTCAAGCCAGAAGCATTAAGCATTTCTGAAAAAGAATTCAGAGGAGGTTGGTGGAAAAACATTGAAATTCATTGTGAATCTCATTTTTTAAGAATGAGGAGGCAGTTATAACATTGATGCATATTTATCCTAAATGAAAAGAATGAATGAATTCCTCTTATGTTGCAGGATGCCCGACTCAGTGGGATTCTGCATGTTTGGGAATTTTTTCCCATTGCTTTTTGGGAGTGTTATCTGTGCTCAGCTTGTCAGCTAGGTATACATTGTTAGCAGGGGGAGGTTAAAGCTGAAATATTTAAAAATGAGAATGTGTCTATATGTTTATATACATTGAAGCAATGTTACTAAATGTGAAAATGCCTCAAACTGTTTCCCAAAGTTTGACAATTTTTTGAGACACTCCTATTTGAAAAGTTTACAGTAATGAACTGCTAGCCAGAACTAAAACTGAGAAAGGAGACAACAAAAAAAGCAGCGGCGAGAATGAGCCTCACTGAGGAGCATTTTCTGCTGGGGAGTCCATTGGCATTCAGTTGTCTCATTTAATTATCCCTTGTGTGATTCAACCATTATTTATGAGCTTCTTCTTGTTCTTAAAGAGCTCTGGGCTCTGCTTGCCAATGTTGTGGCATACGACGAGGCGTAGTTCTGCGGCAGGGGGTGCGTGTGCTAATGCTCTGGTCCACGCTGCCGGCATGTTTTCTATCTGAACTCATCAGCTGCCAAAGAAGGCAGAGCTCTTTCTTTAAAGATAAAACCCTAACTGGGGTTCCAACATCGTGTGGTATGTGGCAGGCATCACACGCTCCTGCATTATTTAGGTAGAATACAGCCCCTCTCTGTGAGCAGTACGTGTTCAATAAAAGTCATCTGCATGGGATTTATACCAATTTCTGTCAGATAATATTTCTGTCACTTGCAATGAGGAAACGAGCTCATACAAACAGACTGGTTTTAATTAACGTAGCTGTTCACCTACAGTACAGTCAGCTGAAACACTTCCCATTTTTCCTTTCAGTCCAAACTCCCTTCCCCACCTCCATCCCCCGCTTGAATGAAATGCTCTACTGTGGCTGTTCCTTGCTTTCTGCTGAGTTAGCATGTTGGTAGGAAATCCAAAGGCAAAGCAGATCTCTTGCTAGTTTTCTGGATGGGAAAAGGGGAGGGAAATGGTCCACGATGATGCATTCGGTTTATGAGCAGGGCCAGCAGCACCGCACCCTTACAAAACAGAATAGGTTAGCATTATTGATTTAGAATGTGATACAAAGATAGTCATTAGTGAAGTTAAAAGTGATCTTTGTTAGAAATAGCTGGATTTAGCCTCACCTACAGCTAAGTAAGAAATCATAATTTGATAAAGATTATTATAAAATGAAAATGATTCCTTCTGAAGAATTACTACTTCTTGTCTTTTAATTAAAATATCATATTTAATGAGAATTCTCTTTTCCTTTTCCAGGGTTAAACACATCTTTAGCAATGGAGAATCTTCAGCTAACTCAGTCTCCAGTGGCACCAGTATACATTGTTTGAGAACATGAGTAAACACATTCAGTTTGAACAGTTTGGTTTTTGATAAGTTGAAACAGTATACTAAATGCATTTTTTTAAAACCTCATTTATTTATTACAGTGTCTCGCTACACATCATTTTTAAACTAGACTGGCCCTGTGCAATAGATAACAATGATAATGAAAACAATTAACAAATTCTTATTCATATTGTAAGAAGACTATGAATAACAGACATACATTTTAGTGTCTCTCCAATGAGTCAGAGCCACTATTGAGTTGGTCTGAATCAGTTTCGTAAGATGCAGACTACGTACTCATAAGGAGTTTTTGTGATTAATCTCTTCTAAAGAAGTATTAGTAGTTAGAGATTGTGAACAATATGGGCAACTTGACCCGTCTCTTTGGAGGTTTGGTTTCCTTCTCTCTTGTAATCCATCACAGTAAGGCAAAAACATAGAGCTTTTAGCACAAAATAATCCTATTTACTATTAACACATTGAATGTATTCTCAACCTAGATTGGCCCTGTGCAATAGATAACAATGATGTCTAGGAGGAGACAAGCAAGTTTTCCATGGATAACTGAACCAAATCAGTGCTTTCCAAATGCAGTGACATGGAAGTATGTCCCAAAGAATGCGTTCTTGTGCAATATTGTTATTTTGTGATTATCTCAGAGTTTACTTACACAGATTTGAGTGACTGTGAAATTAGTCGATGTTCAGGGTATTACTACTAGATTGGACTCATAGTGATCCACCTGTTTACAGCCTCCCAGGAGCTGTGGTATAAGAAATTAAGAAGAGGAAAAGTAAAAACAGTTGAAAAAAGGAGATGAAACAAATTAAAGCATTAACTGCTTCATTTCATAGACCAGCAGATATGCATCATGCAGTTTTAGCTTGCCTTGGGTTAATAATATAATCTGAAATGGACATTCCCACTTTAACACTTGCTGCCTTCCTCCTCTGCCTTTATGAAATTACTTAGAAACCAGAATTGTTTAGAATAAATACTATATTTTAATGGCAATATTTTATAATATTTTTATTTTAGGGAAGGGTCTACAGTGTGTTCAGGGTCTCACTACTAGATCAGACTCACAGTGTTTACACCCTCCCAAGAGCTGGGATTACAGGTGCACGTCACCACGTCCAGTCTCAATTGCCCTTTCAGTGCTCCCTGGGGCAGGGCTGGCATGTCAGGCCTCGGGATTGAACCAGCTCCTGTGCCTGCTTGCAGACACTTTAATCCACTGAGCTATTTGGCAGGCCCAATTATTTAAATATGGCTATAAATATTTCAATAATCAAATTATCAATTAAAGTTGTAATCTGCAATTGTTTAACAATCTATGATCATTTTTGTTGTTATTATGTTAGTTTATTTTTAAAAATCAGCTTTTTAAAATCCTTCTGGACAATTCAAGTGTAGAGAAAAGTAGAGAAATAATCTAACAGGCTCCTTTGATCCACCACTAGTGAGTGTCACCCTTTGCCCCATTAACATGCGAAATTTTCCAGTTATCTCTAATCCAAACCAGTCTTTTGTCGCTAACACTGCTATGAAGTTATCATATGTTATCTTGACTGTTTTATAATTAATGTATACTTGTTTTTTATTCAGTAGTATAGTGTTCTGTTTGTTTTTAAACTTTGTAATTGGTATTAGATCACACACATCATCTTGCTGAATTGACTCCTAGTGCTAAATAAGGATTTACTGATAGCCACAATGATTTGACTTAAGAGTTTTTGACTTTACAAATGAAAAAAACGCTATGTGCATTCAATAGAAACAGAACTGAGATACTCCTGAGGTTAGCAATGTGCATTGCTATGATATTAGTCCATGCCGGGCAGCACAATTAACTGCATCTCCCAAACCAGCATACCATCACAGGGCGAAACAACCAATACTCTACAGTGTGCTGTGTGGTGAAGTTTTGAATTTGGTATCCTAGATGTATTAAATCTATACATATTTGACTTATAGTATTTTAAACTTATGTTGAGTATCTTGGAATCTAACCACATTTTAAGTAAAAGAGTATCTGAAGTTTCTTTCCCATTTAATTGTCTTGATGCAGAGGTTCTTCAAGTGTGGATTTTAAGCCAGCAACATCAGTATTACTTGGGAACTTGTTTAGAGATGCAGAGTATTATTCATCCAAGATCTGGTGCATCAAAAATGTCAAGGGTGAATGCAGCCAGCTGTGTTCAGATAAACCTCCAGGTGATCATGATGTTAGTGTGGAAACTGCTGCTATCTACTGTTGGTGGAAAAGTTAAATAGTATAACCACATCATATATTCTTTGTCCCTTTGTCACAGATCAGTTAATTCAATGCACCCAGGGTGTTTTCTGCACTCTCTGTTCTGTTCCACTGATTCAGACGATGGTTTTTGCACCAGTAGCATTCTTCTATTATCACTGGAACTTTGTAGCATAACTTGAAACCCCAGATTCTGTTACATGCTGGTTAGCTCTTGATGTCCAGGAGTACTCTTGCTTTGCTGGGTATCTTGATCCCAGACTTTATTTACTTCCTTGCTGAGTATCTTAGTTTTTTTTTTTTTTTAGCATAGAGACACAAAACTCAAATACCTTCAACATTAAAGGTAAAGAGGTTTACTCTGGCTCATAATTTGTAACTGCCCAGTGCACGATCCATCAGTGGCTCCGGACAGGCCAGTTCATTGAATGTCAGAGGGAAACAGAGACAAGGATCATGGAGAAAGGGAGGGAGTTATACTCTTCCCGGCTGCACCAATACCAGTAGACTAATCACCAGTGCCAGTCACACTCCATGGTTCTGGTTGCCTCCCAAAAGCTTACACTTGAAAAGCTTTTTGCTAGTATTTCAGTAAATAAATTGGTTTGTCTTTTGAGTCACCTTTTAATTTTCCCTTTAATCCTATAATTCTGATGTTTATTTCTTCATGAACATTTATTGATGGTGTGGTATCACTGTGGCATAAAAAGGATAAACTTGAGCTGTTTGTAAGGAAATGGAGGCCCTGGATCATATAATGCTAAGTGAAATAAATCACACGCTCAGGTTAAATACTGAACACTTTCTCTTTTATGACAAACTGAAAGTATAAGTAAATTAACTGGAAAAAGATAGATAATAGGAAACAGGGAGGGAGATCTTTACTGATAGGCAGGGGATTCAGGGATAACATACAGGAGCTCCACGGTTGAAGGGGGAGGGGAGAGAGCAAAGAGAACATGGGAAGCAATAAAGTCTGGGATGTGATAGAGGAGTGAAAATCATTATCTATGACAAACATGTACAAATAAAAATTCTCAAAGAAAAAAAAGTACTCCCATAAGAAGCACCCCAGAAACTCAGGGTACAATGGGTGATATCTACGTAAATGCTATTACTCAAGAAAGAATGCAGAACGCAGAGGCCCGGGTTGAATCCCCCCGTTACCCTTCCCTGCATACTGTGATGGCCCTGCCCCCAGGGCTCGCCATGACAGCCATTGAGCCTGGGCATGGTGTCCTATGCCTGTAATCCCAGCACGTGGGAGGATGAAAATTGGAGAATGCCTATGAGTCAGATCTGTGTAGTGGGGCTCTGTAGACCTTGTACTAAATAAATTTTAAAAAAGAATGAATGAATGAAGTTGTCCTCTTGGAAGTTGTGCGGTCATGGGAAGAGCATTTGCTCTTTGATCATCAGCTGGCAGATGGCCTCGTGGGATCTCTGTACAACTGAAAACATCTTCCTGAAGAGCTGAGCAGACTTGGAAACAAAGAAGTGGGAGAGGTAGTTCTATGCCAGAGGTGAACGAGCCTGGGCAGAGATTATAAATGATCACAGAAACTCTTCTCATGGAGCCCACATAATTTCTGATGAGCCATGCCATCACCAGTGAGGCAGTGTCTTTGATCAACTCATGAAGGCATCTATGAAGCTTGTATCTTTAGTAGCCCTTCTGGACAGAAGCTCTGGCAGCCACCACCCAACAGTTTTGATCAGCTGACAGCAATCCTAGGATCAACAAGTCCAGGCAAGGTAGGGTAAGCCTGTAATCCTAGTCCTGAAGAGGCTGAAAACAGGAGGATCACTGTTAGTCTGAGCTTTGTAGTGAGACCCTGTACCAAATACGTAAAATTGAGAGAAACTGTACTATGAGAAATGCAATTAGCTGAGTTTCACCCTCTTCAAAATTCCTGCCAATGGCATGTTCTTTCCAGGTACTTCTCACTCAGTGTACGAGCCCGGTGGACACAATATGTGTGGACATTTTTGCTGAATTCTGTATGCCTCAGTGGTTTTATTTTTCTTTGTCTGTGCACCTCTGTTGGCTTCCTTCTATTTTTGGGGTGTATGTGCTAAAGTTTCAATTAATTTTGTATTTCTCACTGTGAAATAGCATCCTTTTGTATCGCTTTAGTCTTTCACTTATATGTAACTATAATATATGGGGTTTTCTTCCTAGTCCTTTTCTTCTGGTTTTCTTACAATTTTATATTGAAATCTGAAGACTTTTCTTTTTTTTTTTACTCTTTTGTCTCTTTTGCTTTCTACTTTATGTTAGACAAGTTTTGTTTCCAGTAAGTCTTTTGTACATGTAATTTTGACCTGAAGTCTCTTTACCCCTAGAACCTATATAGACACACTTTCCTGAGTTCCAAGACCACAAAGTTACCTCCTAAAAGTAAAATACTCCCTTTATGGGGGGGTAATGGCATAGAAATAAAGTAACAGGAAAAGAAACTGAAGGTCATGTCGTTCCTTGACTATTGCCAGCTTTTCCCTTACAATAAACTGGAGCTTAGGGACAGACAAAAAGGCCTTTAACTTTGTAGAACACTTGGTGTATTAACACATTAAATGCTGGATGCAAATATTTGTCTTACAGTAACCAAAGGAACTGTAGGTTTCTTAGAAATATGTGGTTAAGGTATGGAATTTCCCATTGGGGGTAAAGCATAGTTATTTTAGGATTACCTTTTTCTTTTTCAAACATAGAATTATATACATTTGAACACCTACTAGACATTGTCCTGTTGATATCCAAAGTAAGGTTCCTGTTATCTACCTCTGTCCTCACTGATGAACAGTTATTATTTTTTCCAACCTTTGCTAATATTTTTTTATATTTAACAAGTTATATAGTGCTTAAATAAAAGATAGATTACAGGAAGTAGAGAGATAGATCTTTTCCAAAGGGAAAGAGAATTTAGAGGTGGAGGAAGGGAGAAAGGAAAGGAAAGGAAAGGGGATATGAAAACAATTTAGATGTGTTATGTACGTGGACCAGCTCCACACAGGGAATACAAACATTACTTACTACCAATGCATACTAATAAATAAAAAATGGGCAGGCTCTTTTCTTTGAGCACTAAATATTAATTCATTTAATTTTCATGATATAATTTTCTTATTCTTTCTCTCTCTCTCTCCCTCTCTCTCTCTCTCTGTCTCTCTCTGTCTCTCTCAGGCACAGAGTCTCACTATATAGTGCAGGCTGGCCTTCAGATCACAGTGATCCTCCTACTTCATCTTCCCAAGGGTGGGTATTATGGGAATTCACTACCATATTCAGCATAATTTTCTTAACATGGGTACACTAATATTTTTATTTTGTTAGTGAAAAATTTGACATAGAAAAGTTAAATAACTTTCCATAGTCATACAACTAATAAATGGTAGTTAGCTTTGGGACCCTGATGGGTGTTGCTTTGTCTTTAGTTAATTATTTGTGGGCTTGCAGTTTTTTTTATTTTTTTGAGACAGGTTCTTGCTATGTAATCCAGGCCAGGTTCAAACTTGCAATGATCCTCCTGCCTAAACTTTTCAAGTGCTGGGATTACATTCTTTTAATATTTTCTAGAAATTCA
>PVKA01050572.1:0-12655 GCA_004027165.1 Ctenomys sociabilis | reverse complement strand
GGTGGGGGGAGAGGAGGTTGCTGGGGTGGGAGGTAGGGTGGTGGAGCTGGCCCTGGTCCTTGGCAGTACTGGGCATGCAGAGCCTGGAGCTTGGATTGCCCATCAGGCAGCACCCCCAGGCCACCATGGCTGTGACCATGGTGGTGGTGGTGGTGGTGGTGGTGAGTGGAGGAAGCAGATGAAGAGGAGGCAGAGGCCTGGCCTGTTGGCGGTGGTGGCATCTGGAAGGGCCCTTTGCCCCGCTTGCTTCCAAATAGGGAGCCCAGGAAGGATGAGGAGTTGGAGACCGGCCTCTGGCTCTTGTACTCCTCTGGCGGCGGGGGTGGGGGTGGAGGTGGCATCCTCTGGTGAGGGCGTGGACTGCTAATAACAGACCCCTGGAAGGGGGGAGGGGGAAGTCAGGCCAGTCTAGATACCCTAGACCCCCAACCCTAAACTCCATCCCAGTCCCTGAGGGCTGGAGCTGGGGAGACAGGGACCCCCCAAATGATAACGACAACCAAACAGCAGTCTTGTGCTTGTTCATAAAGCTCCCCAGCTGGCAAAGCTCTGTTGTCACAGCTACTATCTCAGCTGATCCTCAGTGGGCAGAGGAAGAATTAGGACACCTTCCTCAGGCCTATTAGCAGGCCAGGAAAACGTTAGGCCCAGTGAGGCAGAGCAACTTGCTCAGAGTCAAAGGACAAGACTTAGAGCCAAGAGCTTCTTGTAGCCCAAGTCCAAGGGTGGCCCTACTTGGAGTTGGCCCTGGAGTTGAGAGGGGCATGGGAAAGTGGAAGACAGACTGAGAGACAGGCAGAGTGAGGACAGACAGAGCTGAGGACAGATGGAGAGAGTGGTTGGCTGGGAGAGGCAGCCACATGATCCTAACAAGGAAGACAGGGAAGCAACAGGTCCCCTCCTCCTCTGGGGCTCCATTGCCAGGGCAGGGCTCATGCAGAGGACAAGTGGGGCAGGAGCTGGCACTTACTTCGATGGTGCTGTCCAGCGATCCCACGCTGTTACGCCGCCCCCGCTTCCCTGCACCCACAAGCAAGGAGCCCAGCGTCAGAGCAGCAAATCCCCTCCCCACCCTGCTGGGCTCCAGAGCTGGACACCAGGCTTGGGCCCCTCCCGGGGACAGACACCCCATTATCCCCATTATTCCCCCATTGAAGAGGGCGAGGTGGGGAGGAGGAGAGGTGGAAAAGGAGGAGAGAGGAGGGAAAGATGGAGAAGGAGGAGAGGCAATATTGGAAAGACAGAAGAGGGAAAAGAGGAGGAGAGGTGGAGCAGTGAGCAAGGGACAAGATTGTGGCCCCGCTTCACATTCCTTGGCCCATACCCTGGGCCCCACCTATTCTGACCTGGCTACCAGGTCCCCTGCAACACTGTACCCAGGGCTCTCAGTGAAGGCAGGGTGCATGTGTGCAGCAGATAAAGGGAAGGCTGGAAGCCAGTAATAGAAGGCCAAGAAGACACCTGGTCCCATGTCTCCCCAGCCAGGGCAGGGGCCCAAAGGACTTACCTGCATCAGAGAGGTCTCGCAGGGAACTGCTGAGTGCACCCCGTTTGAGCCCATCGCCTGCCCCATAAGTGTCCTCCAAGCTACTACGGGCCAGTGTCCCATTCACTGAGTCCTTTGCTCCTCCAGGTTGTGAGGTGTTAGGCCGCATCATACCCTTCTGCTTCTCCAGTTCCGCTGGGTGGTAGTAGGGGAGACAGAGAACAAGGGTCAGGAACAGGAGTGAGATTGAGCCCTCCACAGGCACTTTTTCTCCCTCCCTATTGCCCCTAGGTTTCCCATTTTTCTCCATGGATGGCCAGCCTGTATGCCCCGAAATGCAGCTCTATCTTGGAAGCTCCCTTGGTGCCCAACCTCCATCTCACACCACCTTCTCCTGCTATCATTGCTTCTTCCCTCTCAACTTTCCAGCTCTTTCCTTTCCTTTCACCTTTTATACTCCTCTCACCCTCCTCTGACCTTTTTCACTTAGATATCCTGAGATTCAATTAAGAGCTTCATGAAAGAAGTCTCACAGTCAGGAAAAGAAGACCCATCTAGCCTACAGTGAAGAGCAATCTTTCCAGAATTTGCTCCGTTCTCACGTACCTTGCTCTAGACCAGAAGGGCAGTCCAGAGAGCTGACAAGAACCTTATCTTCTATTAGTCAGTCTATGCTAGTTAATATACATACTTGATTTCACTCAGTCCATATTATTAATATCATTCATATTGTTCAGAGGAAGAATCATAGAACCTGAGAAGTCACAGAGCTTGCCCAGCAGCATATTAGCTAGAGATAGTGGGGCTGACATTTTGGAAGCACATTGGCTCAATTCCAGAGCTTGAGCTCCAAGCCTCCTTTAATCTCCCTTTCTGTGGAGCTCATGGATCTTGTCTAGTTGTCTAATTGTCTTGGTATGCTAAATTCCTGCTCTGCATTTCCCCAGGGTCTCCAAGGATATGGTGAGCTGAAACTTCTGACCTTGCCTTGTTGAGGAGTGGAGCAGAGCCTGGGACTCTGAAGGCCTCACCAACAGCTGTCTACTGCCTGTCTCTTAGATGTCTCCATCTCCGTCTCCATCTCCATCTCCGTCTCTGTCTCTGTCTGTCTCTATCTCTGGCTGTCTCTGTCTCCTTGCCTCTCCTACTCCTTCTCCTTTCTTCTACTTAATACCTTTTTACTTAACTGACTGCTTAGCTTGGGGAACAAAATCTTAGAGGGCATCAAGAAGAATGATATGTAATCACTACTGTCCACTATGTAAAATCAAAATGACTTGGTGTAGCCCTGGGGGATGGGGGGATAAGTTGCTGTGACTCAACCAGGAACTCATATGGGGAAAGAAAGGTAGAAAACAGGGCAGAGAATATATTTGTTGAACATCTAGGATGTCTTAGAACACTTTGGCTACCTTGTTTCATTTCCAAACTCTCTGAAGGGCAATTCATTATTCCAGTTTCATGTAGGAAGATATTGGGAATTGGGCAACTCTACCCAGTTTATCCAGATAACAAGAAAATACCTGGGATTTGAAATACACTCCTACCTCTTAAACCCTGATTCTTCTCCCTTCTGCCTTTTAATGGAAGGAAAAGTTGGCTCACAATTAGAGGCTGGGCATGGGGGCCATAGCATAGATTCTTAGGGCTTGGAGTAATAATCTGAGATTGAGAGGTAACAAGTCTCTTGTATCTAGGCAGATCCTAAATATTTCCTGGAATGAAGCTAGGAAGATTGGACAAGCTACCCCTCAACCCTGAGATTCTCCAAAGACAGGATTCTGTGGGTCTGCAAGGCACTGTAGCAGGGATGGAAACAAGGCTGAGCTACTCACATTCCACACGGTACTTCTCCATCTCCTGCACCTCTGCAATGGACTCACGAAGGTCGGATGTGAAGCGCAACCGGTCCTGAAGGCTGGGGGCATTGAAGATGATGAGGACTTTTCGCTCCCCACCAGGAACTGCAGACAGCAACTTGATCCCAAACTGGTAATCTATGGGCAAAGAGAGGGGACAGGAGAGAGTGAGTGGCTCTGTTAGGATCAAAGCAAGGTTAGGAAATTATTTTTCAGTTTTTTTGTAGGCTTTTCTTCTTTTGTTTTTAGTGAAACAGGGTCTGATTATGTTGCCTAGGCTGGTCTTAAACTCCTGGGCTCAAGTGATCCTCGTGCCTCAGCACTCGGAGTGCTGGGACTACAGCTGTGTGTCACTGGGCCCAGCTTGGAAATGTTTTCTCTAACATGCCTCTTCTCTGCTCAAGCATTTTGAGCAACTCCTCATTGCCCCCAAACTCCTGGTAGTTGTGGTCCTTTAGTTCTTCATATTCTGGAGTAGGGGCTAGGTAAGTAGCTTGGCAGTCTAAGTGCTTGCCTGGCAAGTGCATGGACCTGGGTTAGATCCCCAGTACCACATGCCATACTGACCCTGGGTACAATGGGCCAGCCATTAAAACTGGGTGTGGTGGCACATGCCTGTAATCCCAGTTCTGGGGAGGCTGAGATAGCAGGATCACTATGAGTCTGAGCTGTGTAGAGAGACACTCTACAAAATATATATATATATATATATATATATATATATATATATATATATATATATATATATATATATATATATATATATATATATTCTGGGGTATAAAGACAAACTGAACTCTGCACTGTTTTCTAGAAATCATTTCTGTGCCTCTACTCATAATGATTCTGCCCTTCCAGATGCCACTCAACCATGATCCTCCCAGTTCAGTCCTTCAGATCACCAACCCTTCAGCCCACCAGGCCACACACTGTGGTTCCCTGCTCACCAAGGGCCAGACCCGGGTCACACTACACCTTTTCTTGTTCTTCATCGCAGGAACAAGTAGGTATTTTGGAGACCTTAGCCCAGTTGTAAAGGACTCAAAATCTAGAGGTTGGTATGGGTGAAGGATAAGCGTGGGGGCCATGGCATGGACTCTTGAAATGCTGGGGTCCAAGAAGGGACTCACATGAATTCTGGAAGAGCTGCATGTGCATTTCCACCAGGGGAAAGGACTGACGGAAGCTGTACGTCACCAAGATCTTCTTCTTCTGGAAAATTTTGGTGACCTTTGGTAGGGGTGGGAAAAAGACAAGAGGCAGGGTTTGGGATGGGGAATTTCCATGTGGTACCTATTTCTGATAACCGTCATATCCTTCCACCCCTATTAACAGACATATGCACACAAACACACATTCTCACAAGGAGAGAAGTGAAACTTAAGGAACAGAAAGGAACATAGGGGAAAAAGTACAAGTTCCTAATGTTATGGTGATACACAACAGGCATTAGCAATTTTTATATTGTTCCCTCCAGGAAGCCATTCTAACAGCTCAAGCACAAGTTTTCATTTTTCTTTGCCTTGCTGTGATACTGGGGCTTGATCTCAAAGTCTTTGACCTAAGATACACCCCCAACCCTTTTCCCTCTTTTGAGAAGAGGTCTTGTCAACGCTGGCCTCAAACTTTCAATCCTCTTGCCTCAGCTTTCAGAGTAGCTAGGATTATAGGTGTGCACCACCACACCTGGCTCACACAATGTTTTTCTTTTCTTTTTTCTGAGCTGCCACAGTGCTGGGTCAGGACCTTACCCATGTCAGGCTTTAATTGAGTCCTTTAGTGAGTGATCTTCCCCTGCTGACCTGGAGGGCAGGTGTCTGGTTTTCAAGTTCTCTTGGTCAGCCAGCCTCCACCCTCCAGAGCCAGCACATAATAGGAATTTCTGCCCTGTCTATAAGACGGGTTCACAAGTTTTGTTTTTTGGTTTGTTTTTGCAGAAGCGGGGATTGAACTCATACCCTTGTGCTTGCCTGGGAAGTGCTTATTCCACTAGCCATCTCCCCGGCCCCATCTTTTTCTTAAAACCTACAATCTTTGGTGAATGGTTAGGCACTTTGGACTTTCTACTAACATAGATTCAGATAGTCTGCAAGTGGCTTTTTTTAATCCTGTTATGCTGAGGGTAGAATCAAGGGCCTCATGCACATCAGACAAATATTCTACCATTGAGCTATACTTTCATCACCTGCAAGTGTGTCTTAAAGTAACTGTTTGCTTGAGGTAGTGGTATACACCTGTAATCTCGGCCAGTAAGGAAACTAAGATAGGAAGATTACAAGTTCCAAGTGTGAGGTCAGCCTGAGCAATGTAGTGAGACCTTGTCTCAAAACAAAATCTTAAAAAGGACTAGGGATGTAGCTCAGTGGTAGAATGTTTAGTTAGCATGTGTGAGGCCCTGGATTCAATTCCCATATTCTCTCTGCAACTGTTTTGCTTTAAGATTGGTTATATGGTTATAGGGCTGTGTTGCAAGGCACATCTCTTGGTTCTTTGGAATGTAATCTCCCTTGGAACAGGAACTAAATCTGATTCATCTCAGGGTACCTAGCAGCTATCATGGCACTAGACACATGCAAACACACACATGTCACTACATGAGGGGTGTCTAATATTGACTCAACACCTGTGTGGGCCAGGCATGCCTCCAAATAAGGGTAGTTTACATGTGACCTCTTATTTTCTTTTCATGGCAACTTATGAGTTACATTACCTTCATTTCAGATAGCAGGAAATTAAGGCTCAGAGAGAGTATTAAAGATGATTTGTTTAGAGCAATGATTCTCAACCGGGGGCAGGTTAGCTCCTAAAGGACATTGAGCACTGTCTGGAGAACATATTCATGTTCATTCTCTCTCTCTTTCTCTCTGTCTGTCTGTCTCTCTGTGTGTGTGTGTGTGTGTGTGTGTGTGTGTCTGTATCTCTCTCTGTCTGTCTGTCTCTCTCCCTCCCTCCCTCTCTCTCTCCATCTCTTCTCTCTCCCCTTGTCTCTCCTCTCCCTCTCTCCCTCCCTCTTTCCTCCCCCCCTTTCCCCCTCCCCCCCTTCTGTTTTTCACTTTTTTTTCTGGAGAATGCAGATTTGTTTGAAGGGGAGCTGCTGACATCTAATAGGTAGAGACTAAGGTCTTGCTAAATATCCTACAGTGAACAAGATGGCCCCTTCCCCAAGAATTATCTGTCTCCAAATGCCAACAAGGCTGAGACTGAAAAACCTGATCTCAAGGAGAAAAGGCCAAGCAAGGTCAGGATCTCTGTCCTCAAATTTCTGAAGAGCTATCTTGGGGCAAAAGTAGAATGCTTACTTTCATGAGCCCCATGGGTCAAGTGACAATTGTTGGAGGAAAGTCACAGGAACACCAATTATAGCAGTCAGATAAGCTATCTAGGAAGGCCCCAGAGATGCTGAAAGAGCCTATAGCCTGATCTAGTCTTGTTAGTCTCATCCCTAAAGTATGAACATCTCTGTATTGGTGATAAGCTTGGTTTTAAGAGTCACTTACAACATAAAGACCACTCCAAGATTTCAGACTGCCTCTGGCTCACAGGTTTACCTCTTTGCACCCAACCCTCCTGGCTACTGAGGAGGACAAGAACATTGCCTATCACTTTCCAGACTGCAAGTCTGTATACGCCCTCGCTCTCACATCCTCTGCTCTTGTGTGGCTCTGAGAACGTCCAAATGGATCCATGAAGAAAAGGCAGGGTAGGGCAGGATTGTTTGTTGCCAGAGACCATGCAGAGCACAGCAGAACACGTCACCTGCCACTCCACACACCAATGTTCAAATGGTTCACCACAGACCAAGAATCCAAGCTGGGCCTCTCCCTCCCATCTCCTCCCACACAGTGCCCATACCACAAGGAGATCATTGAAGAGAAAGACTTCCCGCTGATGCAGCCCTATCCTCTGGGGGCGGTTTGGATCTGGCACCTCATAGAGCTGGCAACAGCAAACCAGTCGGCGATGAGGAAGAGATAGAACCTAGATAGGAATGGACAAATAAATGTCAGCAAGGCCTGCCAATCAACTTTAGGTCTCTGGCACCTTAACATTCAACCACAAGAGGAAGCATACCCATGATACATATGCATCACTCTGACACTAAGCAACTAAGGATATCCTTGTACCCTGTAGCACCCTCTGTCTGTACTGCTTTTTCTGCCCAACTCCCCTGGCTGCCTTTACCATCCCTCAAATGCTGATTCTAACTTGATCTCTTCCAAGAAACCTTCCCTGATTCTTCTAGGGTGAAAATGTCTTCTCCTTTCTTTCTGTTCCCCTAAACTAGCACATAAGGCAGGAGAATTACTTGTGTCTCTATTTGGCAACCCCATTAGTCTCTGAGTGGCTCCAGGGACAGAGACCATGTTTGATGTCTATGTCTCTGATGCCCAGTGAAATGCTCGGCTCTGTGGAAAGGGTTTCATGAATGTTTGTTGGCCAAAGGTTATTCTTGCTTTGCTTCTCAGCTAATATTAACTTAGCATCTCATTTGGGATGGGTAGGCAAAATCAGAGGTGGGAAGGATGCTAATATTTATATAGCACCTTCTATGGGCCTTGCAATGTGCTAGGCTCATTCATATGGGGTGTATCACATCTGTGCCATGGCTTCCTGAGAAATTCATTATCACCCATTCCATACTGCAGGTAAGGAGAACCTGGGGCTCAGAGATTTAGCATTCAGTGTTGAAGGTAGACCAGAACCCTGGTCCTTTGCAGCCTCTTAGGCACTTACTGGTTTCTTGCCAACAATCATGCGCTCCACCGCCTGCACCTGGGACACATGGTCATCATTGGTTCTCAGTTCACGTCCCTGGATGCGCTGGTAGATGCCAACCAGGAGGTCTCGGGGGATGTCTTCACCATTGTCAACCCCTATGGGGGGGAAGTAACACAGGAATATGTCCCATAAATATGGGGAGCAGATGGAAGGGTAGGGATGCTCCACATCCAGGGATCCTCCACCCCATGGCATGATTATAGTCAGGACAAAGGGTCAGTGAGAACCCTTGGTCCCTTATCCAGGATCAGTGCACAGGGAAGGTGCCCTTCAACAAAACAGTCGAGTGCTTCTTCTCCATGGTACAGATTTTGTTTCCACAACTCAGAACATACTGTAATTAAAATAGGTACAATTCTTTGCCTTTTTAATCAGCAAAAATAATTTTAAATAATGTTCAGAGTTAATAAGAGTATGGGGAAGTGGTCATGTATGGTGACAACTAGTTTGATAGGTGATTTGGCAAGAGACTAAATGTTCAGACTCAGTGATTCCTCTTCCAGGAATGTGACCTGAGATATTATTCAGAAATATGTGTTAGAAATATATCCAAGAATGTTCACTAAGTCCTACTTATAGGAAATTTCTGAAACAACCTAAGCTCTAACAATATAGAAATAGGTAAAGGGTAGCATATCTGCTTAATAAAATGATATACTGTTATTAAAAACTTGATGTTTATAAAATATTTCAATAACATGAGAAAATTCTTGTAGAAAGTTAAATGGAAAAAGATAAGTTACATGTGTAACATGATCTTTTTTGCCCCTGTATTTTAGGGAATGGTCTACTACTAGATTGGACTCATAGTGATCCACCCATTTACAGCCTCCCAAGAGCTGGGATTACAGACATGCGCCACTACACCAAGTCTCATGATCTTAACTATAAAATGCTATATATGCATGGGGAAAAAAAAGACTGGAGTGTACCCAAATATGGTAAGTCCTTGACTTACAAGCAAGTTCCTTTTCGGGAGAATGTTCACAAGCTGGATTCATTTGTAAGTCTGACAAGTGAGTCTTATACACCTTTGATGCAAATATACAAGGTAAAGGATAAAAAAAACACATAAATACAATAACTCCCTGACTATACTGTACTACTGCACACTATCACACTATACAGTAAGCACACAGCAGCACAACTGTGACAATGACAGGAAGATATGTGAGTTACTTCCATGATTTGTTCACATCTACGAATCATTGTAATGTGAGATCCCTTCAAATCTGTGAAACTTCAAAACTCCAAGTAAGTCAGGGATTTACTGTACTAAGCATGGTTGCCTCTAGGGGTCAGAATTTGGGTTTAATTAAAACCTTTTTCTTTTTCTTTTTCTTTTTTTTTTTTTTTTGAGACTAGGTCTCACTATGTAGTTCCAACTGGCCTTGGGCTCATGGCAATAGTCCTATCTCAAACTCAAGAGTATCAGGATTACAGATATGTGTTCCATGTTATGACTAAGATGTTTGATATTCAGACAGATAGCGAGGTTAAGCCCAACTGCCTATGTTGTAGGGTAATAATAATAAGCTTCTCTTCTGGAAGGTTAACAACTTAAATTTGCAGACCAAAAATTAGAGAAAAAGAAGGTCTGTAAGGACAGCTAGCTGGGCGTGGTGGCACATGCCTGTAATCCCAGCACTCAGGAGGCTGAGGCAGGAGGATTGTTGTGAGTTCGAGACCAGTCTGAGCTACAAAGTCAGCTTAAGGCCAGCCTGAACTGCATAGTGAGACCCTGTCTCAAAAAGACAAAAAAAAAAAAAAAAAAAGGACAGCTAACATTTTGGCCCTAGCCTTTCAAGGTCAGTAAAGACTCAGGATATAGGAAAACCTATACTGTAACATCATGTAACTTAGTTGTGTCACAAATTTTCTGATCAAGGAGATTATAGGGCCACAGAGGAATGTGATCAATAATGCAGAGTGTGTCTAAGGAGAGTCACATGGAGAGAAAACTTTCTCTCAGGCTTTCACAGAGAGCAAATTGGTCAAGCAATGGCCGTGACTCATCCACATGGCTGACACTGACAAAGGATCTACAAACTTTGGTACAGGGTTTCAGGATAAATCCTGAGCGGACTTGACTGATCTTATCAGATACAAAAGTTATATTTTTTGTTATATAGGTCTTGGTTTATCTTTGTCTTAATTATCCAGGAGAAAAGTATAAAAACGAGGTATAAAAAGTAAAGCCATGTTAATATGCTGAGCTGTAAAAGGCTCAAGTCAACAACTTCTGACATTGTCAGTCTTATGGATAACCCACTACTATTATGGACTACTGGACTATATTGGAATATTTTGCTGAATTCATGCACCTACAATATTTAAATGACAATGGAATACCCTTCTCTGACAAAACTAAACAAAAAAAGGAGATACAAATGAAGGACCATTTTGTATCTCTATATTCAAAATAGGATAGATATACAGCTTTCTTTTAATTGAATGAATAGAAAGAGCTGTTCTAATAGTGTTTGGACAGGATATCCTATCTGCATCTTGTACTATGAATAACCACTAAGAAGATAACAATATGCAATGCATTAATTATTGAAACTGCCCTACTAATCAGTTTTCAAACTGTCTCATTGCTATTTGTTTCTCAATAAAATTATTTTTTAAAAAAGGATTATAGGTATGTGCCATCACACCCAGCTAATATTTTTCAAAAAACCTTTTTTTTGAAATTTTGGGGGATTAGCCCCAGGTCCTCATGGATGCTAAGCACGCACTCTACAACTGAGCAATATTCATAGCTCCCAAAATTTCTGAAACAAGTATATACTACTTTTACTCATTTGTTTGCTTACCATTTGCTTAAATAATCAGAGGGTACAAACACACACACACACACACACACACACATTGGTCCTTCTATATCCAGGGGAAATTAGTTCCAGAACTTTCCATCTATACCAAAATCTGAGGATGTTCAAGTCCCTTATATAAAATGGTGTAGTATTTGTGTAAAATTTATACACACCCTCCATATAAATCATCTCTAGATGACTTAACACCTGATATGATATAAATGTTATATAAGAAGTTGTTCTACTATAACTTTTAGGGAATAGTGACAAGAAAAGTCTGTATATGTATTATTTTTTAATATTTTTGATCTGTGGTTGGTGGCATTCACAGATGTGGAGCCCACAGAAATGGAGGGTAAACCGTATACACATACAGAAAGACAATGTGTGTGGGAGTAGATGAATGAATAATGGCAATATTCTAAGAGACAGCTACAGAAGGCTGCTGATCTAACTCCCTCCTCCCAAGTCTACCCTTCTTCTCTACTCCCGATTGTCTAAACCTTCTGCTAAGGAAGAACATGTCTCCTTTGAAATGCCACACCTCCTTGGCCAGGTAACACAGAACTATTATTCCTCACTCTTTTTTACCTTAGCTGCTAGTGAATTTAGAGCCTATCAAATATGTAGACCTGATGCTCACTGAATTTGTCTTGTTTGGGTTCTTTTTTCTCCTTTACTCTATTTTCCTCTTTCATTTCTGTGGAAATAATCTTAACATCTGTGCCTTTTTTTTTTTTTTTTTTTTTTTTTTTTTTTTTTTTTTTTTTTTTTTTTTTTTTTTTTTTTTTTTTTTTTTTGTAGGTTGCTCTGTGGTGAGAGACAGGGCTTAACATCCATATAATAAAAACAAGAAAAAAAGAACAAAGAACAAATGACATCTTTCATCTCACATTCAGGGCCATCAGATAGTCATTGCATCTGACCTTCCCAAACAACCATCTACACCACCTTCCCATCTTCATTGTTCTCTTGGTAATTTTTATGCTTTCTTCCTGGTGCCTTTGTTGTCTTTCCTGCTAGATAAGCCCTCCCCTGTCTCTATCCATGCCTTCCAGGCTCACCTTAATATAAAATCCTGCAGGAAACCAGTTGGCACTGGGTTCTCTCTCATTTGGGCTCTGACTGCATGTTGGTCTCTCTGACATCATTGTTCACTCTGTCTTATGTTGGTTATCTATGTACTACAGTCAGTCTTTCCCACATGGAGCTTTCTCAGAGCAGGGATTATGGTAGACCCGTCTTGTGTCCTCAGCACCCATTATGGGACCTGGCACACATTAAATACTCAGGAAGCATTCACTAGATGGCTAGTTAGTGTTGGCTGAATGAATAAATGTATAATGGAAAGGGTACCTAAAATAATTGGTTCTTTATGAGCATAAATAGGAAGACAAGGAAAGAAGAAGCAATGGATAGATAATTGAATGTCTGAGTGAAGAACCAGGATTTTTATCTATCATGTTCACTGGTATAACCCCAAGACTTACAAGCCTGGTACACAGAATAACTTCAGTAAATAGTTGGTGTGTGAGTGAGTATAAAGGTGAACTGTTAGTGTGTGTGTGTGTGTGTGTGTGTGTGTGTGTGTGTGTATGTCTGTGGGCTTAGCTCTTAGAATCCAATCCAGGCCTTTGCACAGGCTATATGAGGATTCTACCACTGAGCTGCACCCCCTAGCCCAGCAAATGACTATTTGAGTCAGTTAATAG
>PVKA01050571.1:0-12648 GCA_004027165.1 Ctenomys sociabilis | reverse complement strand
AAGTGGATGCCACTTGAACATATACTCATAAGTGAAATAAACCAGACACACGTGTGTAAATATCGTATAGTCTCCCTAGTATAACAAGCGAAAAGCAGAAATACAAAAGGAAATGTATAACAAGTAAAATCAATTGAGTCAGATAAGGCAAAGTGAATGGCATAAGCTGCAGGATACTAATCAGCTTTTCTTCTGGATGTTGTATAAAAGAACAATTGATTATACAAGGTACAAGAAGAAAACAGCATTCACCTTCCATGTGGGCAATCCCCAGTTTAAAAAAAAAAGAACAGTGAGAAAAAAATTGCTCCTTAGATTTCCATCACTTCACCAACAAAGGTACACATGTAAACACATGCAGCAGTTCAAAATTGACTGGATCAAATGCTTGGTAACATTCTGGTCTTCCTGAAAAGAGTGTTCTATCTGAATCAAATTTAAAAGATGCAGCAGCAAATCATACCTGAAGTCTACAATGATGATCTCATATAAATCGCATGGAAAACAGAGATATCAATACTTTTTCCATTTCTCTGGTTAAACTTGTGCATGCAGGCATTCCTCAATGAACAAACTCCCTGTTTATTATTTGTTCGGACTATCCAGGTGTGGTAGCACATGCCTGTAATCCCAGAACTTGGGAGGCCGAGGCAGGAGGATCACTGTGAGTGCGTTAGCATGTAAGCAGCCTGGGCTACAAAACTATTGCAAGGCAAACCTGAACTATATAGTGAAATCTGTCTTATGGAAACAATAGCTATTGATAAATAAATAAATAAATAAATAAATAAATAAATAAATAAATAAACAAACTTATGAGAGGTAGTACTAATTGGACCTACAGCCTGCTGCGTGATATTTAAAGCCTGCATTTGAATTTATACCTCAGGAATATGAATGGCAGCTTCTTCCACAGTACTGGGATTTTTGCTGATTGAGTTCTGTAGTGAAGTGCTATAGCTTTCTAATCCATTGTACACCACGGTTATGCATGTAGAAGTTGTGAAAATTAAAGCAGAGTCTGAAACTGACGTTTCCTTGACCATTTCTCTTTGTTCTGTATATTGCCTGTGCATAATGTGTATGGTTCCTCCTTTTGTGGCTAGTTCAGTCAATCATCCAACCACAAGAACTGAACTTGATCCTGAAACAAGGAAGGTCTGTACTACTCTTATATATTTAAGCTAAACAAGATTGTTAAACTTTGCTAAATATAAGGGTAAGAACTTACATGCAAAATCAAAGTCTGATCTTAATCATAAGGTTCATCTTAGGAAAAGACTATGGTTCACAAAGAGTGAAACTAGGCAAACTAGGCTCTGTAGAACTCAATGCCATTATGGTTGCCAGCGATCATGTTCCATGTTTCTATGAGGCTGACTAATCCTGACCGGTAACAACCACCCTGATAACTCTACTTTTTTATGCACATAGTTCATATCAACCTTATGGTCAAAAATAGGAAGCTTCTTATATCCACTGAAACTATGATTGAATATTACATAACTGGACACTACTATTATCAGTACAATAGTATTATTATTATTGTTTATAGACTTAATTATGGGGTATTGAAAAGAGTGTCTTTTTTAAGGAAAAGGAATAACACCTGGATAAGGTACATGCCAGTGCTGGACAGCCTGTGGAACATGCCCCACAATGGATGCTTGCTATTACTAAAAGCTCTAAAGCGAAGGGTTACACCTGTAATCTGAGAACTCAGAAGGCTGAGGCAGGAAGAATCAATGTGTGGTCCAGGCCAGCCTGGGTTGCAAACTGAGTTGAAAGCCAGCCTGAGCTACAGAGAGTCTCAAAAATGACTAAAATAAAATAAAATAAAATATTGCAAAAGGATCTCCATCACGGGACTAAATATGGATATTACAACTGTTGATGGTAAACAGAAACTAATTTAATATGATAGATTTAGAAATCACACTGGATAAGCTTGAAACCTCTTTTGGAAAAAAATACAAAAATATATTAACATTTTATATATTTGATAAGCAACTAAGATACTGAAAATTAATCTTTCCAAAACATTTTATATATTTGATAAGCAACTAAGATACTGAAAATTAGTCTTTCCATTTTAAATTTATTGGTAGAATTGTCAGACTTTAGAGGTTATTTTGTGAAATATTACCAAACAATTATAAAATGTCTGACAAAATCAACCAGGAATAGCTTGTAAAGTCAGACTTACTGTATCACATATTATAATATATGTTGCAATGATATACAATTAAATTAGAGCAGTTGGTGTAATTAATTGGAAGAAAGAGGAATTATATAGAGATACAAAATAATTATAGATGTAAATAGTATTATATGTAGGATATATTTGAACAAAAAAATCTCATGGTAAAGCACTGGATAATAAATCTTAAACTACAGAACATAATACAGTTGTTAGGGAAAGCATCATCTCTCTTCAAAAATAAAATGATAGGTTTTGGCAATATCAATCCTATGTATAAGTCTGAAAGAAAAAAATCAATGTTCAAAGGAGTATTTTTCTTTTGTGTTCATTGTAACATTATAGTGTAATGGACATTAAAGACATGGACCCTGCTTAAGAAAGAGGCTGCTTAGGTAGGCTCAGGAATCAGCTTTCGATTCCTTGTGTACCATGCCACTATTGCCCCTGTCCCACCCAGGAGCACGCTGATATAGTGATGGAGAATGGGTGTGGTGGTGCACTCCTGCAATCCCAGCCCATCGGAGGCTGAAAACAGGAGAATCACTACTGGTCCAATCTGTGTAGTGAGACCCTGAACACCCTGTAGACCCTGTCCTAAATGCATTAAAAAAGAAAGACCTGGACATAGTCCAATTCTGGTGAGGGATGAAAGAATAAAGGAAAACAGTTATGAAACTGAAGGCATATTGCTAAAATAAATAATTCACAGAATAACACATATTCAAAGGGCCAACAACGTAGCTCAGCAATCTAAAGCTGTTAGGCAAACTAAGGCAAGTGCACAGACACTGTGGTTTGATACCCGGCACCACCTTCCATGCCAGCCCCACCCTGAGCCAGCCACAAAAACAAAATAAAGAAAAACACATACTTCAAGAGCTCACTCATTTGTGGCTACTAAAAGAATTACAGTCATATAAATACATGATAATGATTGGCACAGGCTGGGGAGAGAAGGAGATGGGAGGTGTTGGTCAAACAGCACAAACTTTCAGCTTTAAAATGAGTAAGTTCTGAGGATCAGATGCACAGCTTGATGCGTGCAAGTAGCAATAGTTTAAACTTGCTAAAATAAAAGAAAGCTGATAATTGAAAGAATTGGTAGAGAGGCAAATTAACTGATTGTAGTGATCAGTTCATATTGTATATGTATATTAAATCATCATCCTTGTATTCTTCATATGCATAAAATATCATCCATCCCTTACACTTGCATAAAACATGATAAAGTACCGAATGAAAAGAGACCAACTTTACCCCTTTTTTTCTCTGAGTATTTGAAACCAATATTTATGGTATTTCTTAAAGATTAACAAGTTGATTTGGGGTGTTGATTAACTTCTCTAGAATAAGGAGGAAGGAAGGAAAGCAGATAGGGAGTGAGGGAATACAGGAGAAAGAGAGAAAGTTGCTTCCTTTCCTCCTTCTCCTCCTCCTCCTCCTCCTCCTTTTTGGTTTTCTGAGAACAGTGAGGGTATTCCTTAGTTTCTCACCAAGGCAGTTATCTATTTAAATATTTTGACCGTACATTTTAAAGTATGTTGTACCAGAAGATTGCTAACCAGGTATCTGAAGTCCACTAGAAGTTTCTTCTCAATTGTTACATAAATTGTTATTTAAATTGCATGCATATGCACACACACACACACATACTCTGGGAATCAGCTCTAATATTTGTTTAAAATCTAGTTTGCAGTGAGATTAATGTACAGGAATTAAAGTACCCAAGTGGAATATGTGGTTTACAGTTGCAAGCAATTTATATTTTTGTAGTAGAGTCAGGAAAATACTAGAATTTATTTTGTCTCTCTTATTCTAAAGTACATACTTCATTTGACACATTACTTCCTTATAAACATGGTAAAAATGCAATGTTTTGGCTTTTATTCAGTATCATGTAAATCTTTATATTTCACAGCAGTAAAGAAAATATAAATAATTTAACTTGCAGCTCTAAATAATAATTATTTTCCTAGAATTATTTTAATATAATTGTGTATATAAAATAAACATAAGCATATGTTATTTAGTTATGCTATTCATAACATTTAGGACTTTAAGGACATTAAATGGTAGATATTTATATGTAGTCTCAGGACAGCATTAAAACATAATTTGCACAAAGAACCAGTGCTAGATACTAAAGTACTATCAACATATATACACAATAATATTTATTTTTTACATAAAGGATATACACTTTATATTAGTTTGCCTATTATCAGAGAAACTAGATTGTTCATGTAAGGTTATTTAGTAAATTAATACTTGAATATACTTGACTCTAGCTCAAGATATGGCTCTAGTTCATAAGACCCATACCTTCATGCCTTTTTCATTATAAATAAGGAATGGGTAATATTATTACCAAGAGTATAATGCTTGTCAGCTAAACACTAAATAAAAACATTAGCAGGCTTCAGAAATGCTTCTTTTTATATTTGAATTGGCATATTTCTGTATATTAAATAAAAATGCTATTTAAATTTAAATTTAAAAACTACCCAATTACTCACTATGATGAAAACAATGGAAAAGACATGGTGACCCTTAAATCTTTAGAATAAGCTGCATCAGTGCACCTGATTCTTGATCTTAGTTTTAGAATTTGATAATAAATTAAATATTAAGACCTTGAAGAATAAAAATATCATGAGACATGCACAAATGATCACATTATTTCATTCAAGAGAAAGTGTAAATTAATAATGCCATCTCCCAACCAGTGTTGCATTAGATTTGAATATCTAATGTTGAATGCCAGCTAACTATTAACATTAAGCTAGACAAACAGATCCAGGCATACAGTTCAGGAGTACAGCTCCTATGTGGGAAGACTGAGGTCATGGGTCCAGGGAAATGACTCAGTAGAATAAGCACTTGCCTAGCAAATGCAGGGGCCTGAGTTCAATCCCCACTTCCACCAAACCAAAACAAAAACAACAACAAAAAGACAGAGGTCACAAGTTTCATTTCTGGAACCAAAAACAAATAAGCAAGATGCACACGGATATTCCAAAAACAAACACACAAATTTCGAGAAATGTGTCTATACTGCAAGGCAGTGGTTAAATAATCTGTATAAAATAACCTGATGTTTCCTAGATTATATGCCTACAATCACCAGTCATTTTTCCTGACTGCAAAAGTTGAGAAGAAAATAAAACTTGAAAAGTAACAGGCATTTGTGTTGATGCTATTTGATTCACATTTCAAAAAAAAATTTCATTGTTCCTTTTTCTAATACTTACTTGCATTTTCATGTGTTAAACCCATTGCATTTTATATATTTTGTCACGTATTCTTGACTTCACGCATCAGCAAGTATATATGACAAATATATTTGTTCACCTCTCAATGTTTTCACAATTTATTAGAGGTTGCTTATAGTTGGCCAACATTAAAACATTAGTTCCCTGCATTACTAGTCTCTTTGTAGCTTGCATAAAAAGGTTAAAACACAAAAAATTTGAAATGGTAACACGGATAGCAACATTCATTTCTGAAAAGATATATAAAGCAATAAATTCTGTATTATTTAAATTTGTATAATATAGAGATTTTTACCACACATAGTATATAACAATGAAATCGTCAAATAAAGGAGTATAATACTCAATGAATAACGAATTGTAGGCTATTTCTAAAATAGCAAAGGTCAGTAAAGTTCAACTGAGCATTAATATATAAAGATTTCAAGGGATGCTGCAGGATACAAACACGGGCCTTCACAGGTGAGTAGGACGTGCTGTGTTGAGCCTGTGATGAATCCATATGCCGATTGTCTTACTTTTAGTGCCCTCTTACAGACTTCTTGTCCTATGTTTCTTGATTCAGGATGATATATCTTTACATTTGAAAGTAATTTGCTATAATAAACATTTTTAAAATGGCACATGTGGTATTGTATGTGCTTACTTAGACTTATTTATATAGGTTGTAATGGTTAATGAAGAAATCCTTCCAATATGGGAATATTACCTATTATATTTTAAGCTAAAAAGAACTTGAACATTTGTAATATGAATTCAGTTATGATAAATATTACCTACTGAGCCAATCTAGCAATAAACTAAGCCCATATAAAATCATTTCCAGTAGATATTTAAAAGAATACAGAATTGCTCACATAATATAGTGGCTGTGGCTCTCTGCAGCGCTCCAATATTCCGTTTTTCACGCACTTGCCATAAATGTGCATGACAACTACTTTCATGCAGGTGCACAATAGAATAACATTTTAATCCTCACTCTCAAGGAAGGATTGGCCGTAGAAAAAAAGTGACTTCAATTACTTTCTAAAAAATAAAAGGTGAAACAAATTATACTACTTACAGTGCGGTCATTTTCTACACGGTGACATTTCACACAATGCATATCATTCTAAAAAAATAGCATCAAGTAATTGACAAGCCCTTATGCTTCACATTTCCTGAGAGCCCTCTCAATTTTAAAAGGAAGACTGTTACTATTGATTTTTTTTTTGTGCAGCAGCAATTCTATATCTTTCAATGCTTAGCCACTATAAATGAAATAGAATATGAAAAATGGCATTAAGATGCCTTATTTTCTATATATTTTTCTCTTTTGAATGAAAGTGTTTATAAATCATTGCCAGCACAATAGGGTGCCTAGGGAAAACAAACGGATAAATTCGAAATTAACCAACATGCATCTAAATCTAAATCATATTATCTCCTCTCATTTTTTTTTTAAAGTATGCTCAAGAAAAAGGCAAACATTGATAAGTAACACCACCATGTCTTTGAGAGAATTAAATCCACAAAGCACCTTTAGGTTTTGGTACATTGTTTTTTAATCTCATTTTACCACTACACAATATAACTATTTTTTCTTCCTCTCCACTTCTATTTGCTGTTAAGATTATATCACAGATCAGTGTTTTTAGATGATCTTAGGTTATCCTGTTAACTTCATTTAAAATCCAGTATGTTTCACTCTCTAAGAATAAGTGAACTGCAATAAGGAACTTACACAATTAAACTAGATTTATGTTACAAAGATTTAGCTACTTACAACATTTCTATGTGACATGTTTATCTAATTCATTTGCATACCTTAAATGATATAATTTCATATAACATGGATACTGGACCTGGTTAAGGAACATTAAATATTTTATATAATAAATAAATAATGACCAAAAATTTGAAATACATTATAAGTAAACTAGGTTTATATTTTGCATCTCTCCAAATCTTACCTTTTCAGAACAGCTTATGTAGTTTCAATACTCAGAGTAAGTTCTCTAAGTGTTAACACCTCATATATATTTATTTGTACATGTCCCATGTCATACTGCATATTGTACACAAGTTTATGGAGCTAAGGTAAAATACTTAGTGGTTCTAGCAAATTCTTTTGCTATTACTTAGGCACTTTATATGCCAAACAAGATTGTCATATTTAGCAAAATTGCTGAAGCTCTTGCTAGATAAAGAAATGCAGAAATTAATATAAGCTAAACATTTTATTTTTACAAATATGCATGCAATAAAATGACTGGTTTCCTTCTAGCTCTAGGGACTGGTCTTGGCCTTGCACATCAGTAAAATAATAAAATACCATTTAAATTAGCAGAACAAAATGTACTGAGACTAGTAAATTATCAAGAGAAAGTAATATAAAAGATTGGTTTTCAAAAATTTTCACATTTAGAGTTCTTTAAGATGGATTTCATATTTGATGCATTTATTTATCAACAGAGTAATATTTAAAAGCTTACATCTCTATGCAGAATAGTACTGAAAAAATAAATGTGCCTTGCTATAATAAAGTTACCATTTTATTACTGGTTAAGAAAAGTCAGGCTAAAAGACCTTTTAGTAAAGGTTTTATGTTCATAGCCATGATATCCTTGTAAGAATTTCATCATTATAATATTCCTCATTAAGTTTCGCATCTTCGGGGCTGGCCTGATAGCTCAGAGGACTAAAACGGCTGCTGAGGCAGAAGGCAGTGGCCAGGGTCCAAGCCCAAGCGTGCAGTGCCGGCCCCGCACTTGGGGCGCGCTGAGATGGCCATGGAGACTGGCATGGTGGCGCGTGCCTGTAATTCCAGAGCTTGGGAGGCTGAAAAACAGAATGATCTCTACTAGCCCAATCTATGTACTCAGACCCTGTAAACCCTATGTCCCCTGTACTAAATGCAAAAAAAAAAAAAAAAGAAAGAAAAATGTTTCACATCTTCATTGTTACATTTTGCAATTTACTCTGTTCTCAACTTGACCAGTATAGATATTCATTTTAAGATGGCAGAAAATACCAGTTTTAAGGGACAAACTCAGATTATTGGGGCTGTCATGTGACTAATGCTCAATAGCATTCATGACATTTACACCCCTGCAGGAAACTCAAAGGGTGAACGTTTCATAAAGTGGAAGAGAACAATACTTACCACTTCCACAGCAGAGAGTGCATATTATTTACCTTCCCAAAAAATGTGCTAATGAATTTCAAATGTACTTAAGAATACTAGTTCCAATGCTTGTTAAATCAATTGCATGTCAAGAGCACAATAATTAATTAACAAGACATAAATTATTAATATGGAAAGTAAATTTTCACTCATCCTTAACAGTTAATTATTCACCTTATGGACCTAAAATAACTTTCCATTTGTAAAAATACTCTTGATACTGTTTACTTTTTGAATAATTTGGCAAGATAATAAATGTTCATATTGAAAATTATATTAATAATTAACATAGGAAAATAAAATCCTTTCAAATAATTAATTTATAAATTAGTATCACAATATAATATAAATTCTCTAGTGTTATTATTGCATATGTGCCACACCTGAAAATAATATTGCTTTTGTCTTCATAACAGTATATAAATAATTTCTTATCATTACAATGCAAGGAAGAAATATGGATTTCTTCTCCAACATGGAAATCCTGAAAGCTGTGAATTTTATGATAATTAGATAATTGAGAGCAGTTAAATCACCACTTGGAATCCAGAGAGAGGGAGAAAGAAAATAAGAGAAAAGAGAGAGGGAGGAAAAGAGAGAGGTATTGTAGTGGTGAACAGCCTATCTTCTCTGGAGTAGCTCTGGTGCCACGAATTCATAGAATCATTTATATGGTCCTTTCGATAGATAGATGTAAGTTAGATTAATAAGTGTTTATAACTTTAGAGTATGAAAATCCTGAGATTCCTATATCCAAACACTAGTGAGTTTTACTCCCAGGAAATCCACTAGGTTCTCTTATTGAAGATGTATGTGAAAGGCCCATACATATCAGACAGGGGCAAAATAACCATGTAAAATACTTGTGAAATTATTTTCCATGACCAAGAGAAACAATCATAGAGAAACTACTTTAGCAAACCCCCATAGAGGAAAAGGCAGTTACAGAAAAGATCAATGAAAAGATAATATTTTAGCCAAGCTAACCAAGAAAAAAATAATTATTAATATATTTTTCTTTAGAATTACTTACAATATTTTGTTACTTTTTGTTGTTTGTTTTTTTCTTTTTTAAAATTTTTTTTATTTATTATGTATTTAATACAGAGTGTACAGCGTCTCACTACATTGACTGGACTCATAGTGATCCTCCGGTGTTCAGCCTCCCAAGTTCTGGATTACAGGTGTGTGCCACCACTCCCAGTCTCAGTCGCCATTTCAGTGTGTCCTGAGGTGGGGCCGGCACTACAGGCTGGGGCTTGAGCCCCTGGCCACTGGGTCTGCCTAAGCAGGTGCTTTAATCCACTGAGCTATCTAGCTGACCCTGTATTTTCTTTAAACCAATCCTGCACGTTTATATCAGGTAACCTGAAGAACTCATTTGAAGGTAACATTTTACAGTGCACTTACCATTGCTGAATTCCTCTTACTTCATTTGAGAAATTTTGTTCCATTTCTAATGCTTTTTTTCTATCGTTATTTTGCTTTCTTTAAAAAATTAAAAAGAAAGCAAACGAAAAATAGAGAAAATCCCTATCTCCACTGATCTTTTAAACATTAAGAAATGATTGCAAAAGTCCATAATGAACAACTCTTTGGTCACAATGTTACTGTCTTAGATGGAATATGTCACTTCCTTGAAAAAGAGAAACTATAAGAACTCACACAAGTATATATAGACAATCAAAAGTGTTTACGTTGGGCTGCGGAGGTAGCTCAGTGGTGTAAGCACCTGCCTGGCAAGCTCACTGACCTGGGTTTCATCCCCAGTACCACATACTGCAATGGCCCCAGTGCACTGGGCTTGCTCTACCAGCCATCAAAACCAGGAGTGGAGGCACACGCCTGCAATTGCAGCACTGGGGAGACTAAAACAGGAGTCTCCAAATAAGTAGAAGATTGCTTTTAAAAAAGCCTTTGCATGTATAAGAGAAACTTAACTAATAATCAGTTACCTTCAAAATCTCAGCACACCTAGATAGCTGAGAAGTACATTCTTGCAAACATTAATAGAAAAATGTCATCAAATCTCCATAATATTTTCAAAAAATGAAATGGGAAGAAATACTTCTTAACCCATATTATGGGGCCACCATTGGCATAATGCCGAATCAGATCAAAATGTGTCATGAACAGAAATGCAACAATCTTTCCCAAGTAACTATCATATTAAACCTGGGAAGGATTAAAAAAATTACAAATTAGAAACAACTGGCTTTATTTTATGTATGTAAGGCTGATTCTAAATTCAGTTAATGTGTTTCATCATTGCAAAAAGATAAAGAAAAAATGATGATCACATCAATCAACTGATACAGAATCTGTAATAGGTATAATTCAACATATATTCATAATTTTAAAGAGATATTCTTTACAAATTAGAGAAAGTATGGAACATGCTCAATACAATAAAAAGAATCTATATAATCCTACAACTAATAAAAAAGACCTGATTGCCTCTGCCTAAAATCAGAAGCCAGGGAAAAATTCCATTCTCAGCATTTTTACTCACTCTTAAACTGAAATTATGAAGTAAAAAAGTAGAGAGCAAGAAAAAATAGAAGGCACTCAGAATGGGAGTAAATAATACTATGTCTCTATATTATACGGTTGCCCTTGCACAAAACAAAAATGCTAACTGGGGTAGATCACACCTGTAATTCCGGCATCCAAGAGCTAAAGGAGGTAGAATTACTGTGAGTTCGAGGCCAGCCTGAGTTTTATTTATTTATTTATTTTTGTATTTTAGGGAAGGGTATACAGGGTGTTCATGGTCTTACTACTACATCAGACTCGGAATGATCTGCCCATTTACAGCCTCCCAAATGCTGCGATTACAGGCCTGCTCTACCACACCCAGTCTCAAATTGCCCTCTCAGTGCACTCCGGGGACTGGGCCGGCATGGCAGGCCAGGCAGGCCTGTGCCTGCTTACAGGTGCTTTAATCTGCTGAGATATTTGGCCAGCCCCAGCCTGGGTTTCATATTGGGTTCAAGGCCACTGTGTGCTACAAAGCAAGGCCCTGTCTTAAAGATAAATATATAATTTCTGGAAAAACCTAGGATTAATACTTACAACAAATTGAGAACCTAAAATGTCAATGTACAAAAAGTCTTCAACCATTCTTATATAGTATCAACAGAATTTATGCTGTGAAAGTTAAAATATAATGCCATTTGCAATGTCAGAAAAGTGAAAGTTTTAATCATCAACACATATATGAAATAAAATATATGTGGGAAAATTATAGTAATAAGGAGATATGCATTCAAAACATGAAGAGAAATGGTGAGATTTAAATGTCCATTGTTATGTGAAAGAAAAAAAGTGAAGATACTGATATTATTGGTGTTATAATATATTCAGTCAGAAGTGGAAATAAAACAAATATAGAAACACTGAAAAGATTACCAGTTTCCAGAAATTGGATGAAAATAATAAATACATAAAAGACAGGTGATTTTGTTCTATATAACATCGTAATGGTGATCATGCTACTATGCTTTTTAATTTTTTTAACAAAGGCAGTGGGGCTTTGCAATATAAGGAGACAACCTCAACATATGCAAATTAAAAGGAAAATCATTGGGGTCAAAGTATTCCATGAAAGCAGGCAGACTGTGACAAGAGTCTCTAATTGTATTACAAATGTATGAAAATAGATGAGTTAAGGGAGAGGGGAAATGAGACTGAAAAGAAGGTAAAATCTTTTTCAGGGCAGGACTGTGTGAAACTCTAAAAGGAAATGCATATGAACATTTTGGTAAATAAAAGTGTCCCAAATGGACATGCAATGTATCAATTATGATGCCCACAGGAATATATACTAAAGTCAAACAATTACATAAACAGATGGTTAGACAGCAGCCACATCTCTCCCTAGTAGAGGGGAATTTACAAATAAGCAAAGGGCAGAGATTAGATTGATCTATGTGATAAAATATTACAGTTAGAAACATCATTAAAAAGTACTTGTTTTGCTTCCTACAGGTACAGCTGTATATATA